>PVHY01003144.1:0-112723 GCA_004024945.1 Uropsilus gracilis | reverse complement strand
AAGGACTTTGGACAATACTGAGAAAGGGTTTGGACAATGTTGAAGTATTCTGAGTCTTACATGTTTCTTTTGTAGTTAATAGGATAATTAGAAATCACTTTGTTAGAAATAAATTAGTCTGCACTGCACTGATTGTCTTGCATTGACTTGGTATTTTGGTTGAGAAGGCTGGGGATGCAAAGGAACTGCTCCAGAGAGAGAAGCAGGCCTGTAAGCCTTTCTTTGTTCGCCCTGTTTCAGCACCACCTTAGATATCTCAGATCCAACTTTGATTCCAGCCTAACCAATCACCTGAATTGCTCCAGTCAACAGCACAGAGAGCAGAATTACTGCTGAGGTGAGCCAATTGACCCAAAGACTTGAGGGGAAAAAGACAAATTGTAGATTTTAGGCATAGTTTGCTTCATGGCAATAGAAAATTAAGACAGTGGGTATTTTCCTTACTTGTATCCTAAATAGAACCCCACTTAGCATCTCAGGGCACAGGGATATATAGATAGACAGGGACAGCACGGTTGGCATAGATACAGTGCTAGGAATCCCTCAGATGACTAAGACAACAAATTTAAATAGGACAACAGGGTGGGATTCACAGGAAGTGGGAGAGTAAAAAGATGGTAGACAGGATACGACTAATAGGTTCCTAACAGGTTGCCCTATAAGAGAGAACTAGATGAAAACCTAGAGGTAATACAAGATCCCTGCTGAAAATATGGGCAAGAACCAATACAGTGTGAGTTGTTACTGTGGCCCTCCCTATCAGCTCCCACAGGCTAATAAGGACCTAGAAAGAGTTAGGTTGCATCAATAAAGACTAGATCTGTTTCTACCCCTCATATCTACCATGCCTTGGTGACCAGCAAAGAACATAAATCCATAACAGTCAGAAGCAATAATCTGCCAATATTTCAGAGTAGTTAAGCCCCAGGTAGGAGAAGTTTGCCTTCTGGTCACCAAACTCATTTTTTCTTGTTCCTGGCCCAGGGTGAGATTAAAGTCCCCAGTCTCCCTTGATGTTCAGTGTGATGTGACTAGGTTCCAGTGAACAGAAAGGAAATGGAGATGATGGTTGCCACATTCATGCCTGCCCACTGGAAACTTCAGTGTACTTCCCCTTACAAAGTCACCTTAGAAGACCCAGGTCAATGATAGTTACAGCCTCAAGAAAGACAGATCCCTGCAGTCTTGAGGAGAAAATCATGAACAAACCAATTTCAGTGACTGAAGAATTGGCATGTGACTAAGGATTAGGCATTTATCTTTTATAGCATTTTCTCTTCTACAGTTTAATACATCCCACACACTATATGGCAGCACTGAGCAAATGAATCTGAAAATGTCCTTCAGGATGAAGATAGCCAACAGGGGCACTCCAGACACTTAGGAAAACTACAGTGTAACAGAAGTCTTTGGCAATTTTTCAGAGGTGACTGCTTCACAGTAATTCAATGTTTAGTTTACGATCTGACTAAAAGACCAAATGTCTCTGTTTTTGTCCGAGATATGTCACCTCAGTGTAACTCTATTGGCAGTCTCAAGCCAATCAGAACCTCTGCACATCTGTTATGAACAAGCAACTACTGAAAACTGTAGCAAATTTCATCGCATGAAATGATAAAATGATACCTGGTACTAATATTTGGAATCACCACTCTCATATATATATCTATCTCTATATCTATCTATCTACACACACACTTGGTTCCCTGCAAGCTTTTTCCCCCCTTAAGGAAATGGGCATTTTGACAGAAAGACGTTTAAGTTATTTATGAGTACTATTTTACCCTTTTAACAAATCTTTACCTATTTTACAAATCTTGGCCATACCAAGATAGAATGATCTGGGT
The DNA here is from genome assembly GCA_004024945.1 of Uropsilus gracilis. Classification (NCBI taxonomy): domain Eukaryota; kingdom Metazoa; phylum Chordata; class Mammalia; order Eulipotyphla; family Talpidae; genus Uropsilus; species Uropsilus gracilis. The sequence continues at coordinate 110,876 of PVHY01003144.1, read as the reverse complement.
CCTTATTATCAACCTTTCTAACTCTCAATTATCTCAAATGCAAAAGGGGTTTCTTCCATTTACCTGCAGTACCTCTCAAACTTGAGGAGTTATCAGATGACTTGTAAATGCAAACTACTGAGCCCTACCCCTGGTTTTTCTGATTCAGTAAGTTCTGGGGTAAGACCTAAGAATCTATTGCTAACAAGTGTCCACATATTTAGTTAGAGTTCTTCAAAGAAACAGAACCAGCAGGGTGTGTGATACATACATATACAGACACACACACACAACCACACACATACAGATATACATTTTAAGAAACTGGCTCATATAACTGTGAGTCTGGCAAATCTAAAATCTGCCAACCAGACCAGCCGCCTGGAAATCTCAACAGGAGTCAATGCTAAGAGTGTAGAGGCTGAAGGTAGTACAGACAGAATCCTCCCTTCTTTAAGGACTGCAAACCCTTAAGACTTTTAACTGACTAGTCCAGGCCCAATAGATCTAGGTCCCATCAGACTCTGGAGGCTAATCTGCTGTAGTCAAAATCCAACAATTAAATATTCATCACAACTAAAACTATAACTCCTGCAACATATATAGTGACATTTGACCAAACAACTAGGCACCCTCTCCAGGTGAGGTTGATATTTGAAAATGAACCATCACACTGGTTGATGCCTAAGTCTTTGTGCACACTGTGGGTTCACTGCTCTAAGGAATGTGATAAAAATATTTGGTTGCAAAGGATTTCCACACCACCTCTCCTCTTTACAGGTCTTTATTATTTTTAGCCAACCAGAGAAATCAGGTTTTCACTTCCCAAATATTTTAGAGTTCATTTGTGCAAAAAGAGTATTCGTAAAAATGCATAGTTGTGGCTGCTTTCTGAATTCAAATAAATAGACTGGCCACTTTACGTTATTTGTGTCCATTCTTGAGACTATAAATACAAAAATCAGAAGTCTGATTATAATGCTAAGGTTGCCATTCTCACTTGAAAGACGTGGACACTGAAACATTAGTAAGGTTTTCCATCCATTCCAATGGTTTCTCAGACCTCATGGCTCCCAAGTCAATGAGAGCTGGTATTCTGACCAGATACTTAATAATTACATGTTACATAAACATGATGAATAATTTCATATGTTGGGAAGTTGTAAAATGAGGATATAAATGAAATGCTAATGATTCTCTAAAAGAGAGTTGCTTCCTACTAGGATTAAATTCTTGCTTTTTTGACACATTTTAAAAAGCTGCACTTCACAGCAGTTAGGAAATAGCAGAATTTGGTTCTGATTTAATCAGATGAGAACTAATTCAGCTTCAGGCCAAAATGACACTTGGTGGGAGAGGTTGGGAAGCTTTCACACTAAATTCTTTTTTAAATATACAAATTTCTTTCTCTCATCACTTAAACTTTCACTTCAGATGATGCTATTTCTAAATTTTAATTCCTAATTCCCCAAGGGGTCGAGAAAGTCATCTAATATATTATAATGTATGACACACTTAGTAAAAAGATTTGTTTCATACTAAAATTAAATCATCCACTTTTGAAAATCTCTGATTTGGAGGCAGCAGTAATAATCATAAATATATACATATATTCATATATATATATATACATATACACATGTGTGTAACTTATATATACACACACATGATACCTTTTTGTTCAAAGCAGTATCACCAAAAACATTTGATATCTATTATCTAAATTATCACTGTGTTTCACAAATTATGTTCCACATAGGTTTCTGTAGTAGGCATTAAGAAACAAGCAATCGTTTGTGGCTCCTTTATTCTAGAAGGTCTCTGATTGCTTAATGCTAATATACTCCGTGAATGAAAATGTCTGCACACATACACATGTGAAAGCATGTGTATGTGCGCATAAAAGTATATTGTTTGCCATGTTAGTTTGTGAATGACTTTTCTTCCATCTCTCAGAGCATCTATCAAGTTTGGGGCTTTACTAAAATATGATAGAAGGGGGCTTAATAATGTATTCAGGAAAGATGTATTCTAACCCTTGCTAACCTTCCATTTAAGGAAGTACTTAAATAACAGGTTCTGTGTGTTCTGGACCAAACTCAGTATCATAAGGGCAACTCCCGAACTACAGGGAGAAAGAATCCTCTAAGTCTGAACAACAGTGCCACTTCTCTATTTCCAGCATTGCAAACAACTTATTTTCCTATAATGATGACTCAAAACACTATGGACAAACGGTATAACCACTGTTAAATATCCTAGGGAAAAACCAGTAAATATGATTAAAAATATATATACATGAATCAACAGTCATCATTTCTAAGTTATGAAATTATGAATTGTTTTTTGTTCTTCATGCTGCTGTGCAATTTATAAATTTCCTAAAATGAGCTATATATAGCTCATTTGCTACTCTGGGGAAACTTTTATAACACAAATATTTGAAATAACCATTTTAATTTTCATAACCAATAGAATATATAGAAAACAGATCCGAAATTACAACTATATCATTAAAATTACAACTATATCATTAAAAATTAGATCAGAAATTACAACTATATCATTAAAAATATCTAAAATGTACTATAAAATTTTTTTAAAAGATATCAACTATTAATATTGTTAGTAATTACTTCTAGAACGGTCACTTTTAGAATGGCTTACACGTCTGTGACAAGCTAAATAGTGCCCTTCTCCCCAAAAGATATTCTTGTCGTCATCTCTGGTGCCTATGAAAATTACCTTACATGGTTTTCAAAAAAAGAATTTTTCAGATCTGAATAACATAACATTGTAATATGTGGTGTGGGGCCTAAATGCAATTTCAAGTGTCCTCCTGAGGGGTGACAGCAGAAAATATGACACAATCAAGAAAGTGGCCTGTGGTCAAACAGACAGAGATTAGAGTGATGTGGCCACAGGGAAGGAATGCTGGGAGCCACTGGAAGCAGGAAGAAGCAAGGAACAGAGTCTTCCTCAGAGCTTCTAGGGAGTAATACAGCAATGCCTTGATTTTGGTTCAAAGGAAATGATTTCAGACTTTAGGCCTCCAAAACAATGAGAAGATACACTTCAATTGTTACGGCAATTTGTTACAGTAGCTACATTAAAAAAAAATAAATGCAATGTCTTTTTTTAAATAAGGACAACTGAGTAAATAAGGACAATTTATACCAGGCTGGAAGAGACTTACATTCTGGGTGACCTGTTCCTAATGACAATCCCTACCTTGGGTGACTGACCCTTGGGTCTGGTTAAAAGATGAGGAGGGAATGTTTTGCAAGCTCAGGACACAGTGCCATTGGGTTCCACAGTGCTAAAGTGAGTTAGCTCTGGGAGGTTTGCTCAGTCACGCGAAAAGTGTCCAGGGGGAAATATGCACTTATTATTAAGCACATTATTTTCTGAGATTTTGTATACATTTAAATTCATCTGTCCAGATAGGAAGTTATTAAAACATACACCTGACACAATTATACAGACAATTCGGATGTTAAGTGAAAAACCCTGTAAATCTAGAAATCAGAGAATGTTTTAAACAGGGAATAGGTTAAAAAGAGACATTTCACTTACCTTAGTTATTGATTAAACTTTAAAAGAATAAAACATATACTGTAGAAAACATCAGCAATTCAAGAAAGAATTGCTGTACTTGTAAATCAAATTCATTCCACTTAAGAGCTCCATTATCTCCTAGTAGTACCAAAATTGAAAAGAGATTATTGCTTTTAAAGGTTTAATTTAAATTTAGGCCCTTCAACTGCAAGTTCAATGATTTATCTCACTGATTGAATTCTAATTCTCTTACTATGTTGAATTCCAGAAAACCATTTCTTTCAAATATTAGTACCACTGAGAGAGATACCATACTTACAGGAACTCCTCAACCTTTCAAAAAAAAAAAATGTAGTTTACACAACATGTAATTGAACAAGACAGTTTTACTATCAGATACTGGTGAAAGTGGTATTATATACAAGGAGAATGATGAAACATGATTTTTTTTTTTTAAATGCGGTCTTGTAGAAAATCTGGTTTTGTCAAATAAAATATTGATTCCTTAATAATATATCCTAAATATGGAAAGAATACATAACTACTACAACACAAAGATAATAATCTAAACAACTCATTTTTCTTTCCTAGTCACTCCATATTACACTCTACATAAAACTAGTTACCTCAATGGAAATAATGAGATTTTTAGGTCTGAATGGAGACAAATTCCAAATAAATGTTAAGGCAGAGAGTTGCTAGCAGTTCACCATCCTTTTCAGAGAACGCTAGTAAAAACAGACTTCCCAGGCTCACTTGCAGTTAAGAGTTGCTGTACCAGCGAGACACCTTACTAACCACTCCCAAATAAAAGAAGATAGAGCTTGCACACTGTTTCCAAGTCTAGTCCATTAGGTATAATAAGATGGTTCTCCAAATTACTTACTGTTTTCTCAAGCCTTGGGAGACAGAGATACTTTAAAAAAAAAAAAAAACTGGCAGAAAAACAAAATAGAAGATATCTGGAGAAATACACACCATTTGTATTTGTTTTTGAAGTAGTGAGCACAGCTTTAAAAATACAGTGGTTTTGCTTAGTTTAATTTTTGATATGTTAAAGAAAAAAATATTGGTTACCCCATACACATCATAAAATAGACATCTAGAAATGATGTGAACAAAAGAGAAAACTCACCAGTTAAGGAAAACACACAAAGATCCAAGGGCACTGGTGCTAACGAGTGTTTGGTAGCTTCATCACAAGTATCTTTGCTGTTAGTTTCGTCACAAGCACTTTCCCACATGATTAATTAGCTGCAAGGCAATTTCACCATAAAGAAAAGAGTGACATTCAAAAGGATATTGTGATTTTCTTTTTCAGGAAAATATTCATCTGCAGAAGGTGATATGTACCTTTGAATTTGTAGGTTGAATTAGATAATGCTACCTCAATTTAAAAAGTCAAAAAGAAATATTCAAAAAGACATCACAACACATGAAAAAAAAGATAAAATATTCAAAAATATTTTAAAGATATATATATATATATAAATTCATGGTATCACTGCACAAAGAACTTAATTTCTTTTGGCAAAGTTTTTAAGTATTTGTTTCACAATTTTTTTTTTTTTTTTTGCTCAGTCATACAGACATACATAATTCTGTAAAAAAAAAAAAAAATTGGCACTCAAACTTACTGGGAGTATGAAATCAAAGCCTAAAGTCAGATCATACACTATTTTTGAAAAATGGTGACATGTCAGTTTTCAAAGAATTGGTTTTCTAATTTCACCAAAGGAGAAGTGAAACCAAACCAACAATTACATTAGGTACACTAAATGAAGGTGTTGAAGCATCACTGGAGCAATGAAAGTAGTCACCCAGTTTTCTGCAAAACTGCCTTAAAACACATTAGTTATATGAAGAAAGCATTTCTTTGATGTCTTTTTGGGAGGAGGGAGAGAAAAAAGGATTTTTGTTGCATACCCTATGAATGAAATATGAACAGTGTTCTGGTTTGGGAATTTTTGTGAAAACTGGTGAGTGGAGCTTAGGAAATAACTTGATTTTCAAGTTGATTAATAAATAATGAAGTACAAGTATGGCAAGAGTCTTTCTGATCACAGGAACAATTACAGGCAAAGGCTGTAAACTGTCAGATTGTGCAGGTTCTATGGCAAATGGAATGGAAGTAAGTGGTAATGATGAGGGCACAGAGAGACCAAGGAGTGTTAAGAGGCTTGGTATTTCTCCATAGTGCCGTCAAATATTAGTACCACCAACCAATAGTGTTGGACTTTGTGGTCAAGCAAGGGAAAAATCACTGAAGGTTTTCATGATAGGCACAGAATACTAAAACTAAGATTTAGGAAAACAACGCCAAAGCATTAAAAAGAGAATTTTTTTCCCCCTAGGGACTAGGATGGTTAAGGAAGCAAAGAAACTAGCAGCAGGGGATCAAGTTTACAAGTTACCAGAATTGTTCCACTGCAAATCAAACATTCTACTTAGGTGATTTCCAGTCCACCTGCTAAAACTTATCCAGGGTGATAGCTTCCATATATATCAGTTAGGCAAATCACTTCTTTTCAAATCTAAGTTTTACCACTTTAAAATGTTCCTTTTGTATGATTATCACCAAAAATTTCCCCCAAAGAGGGTCATAAAAACAATATAGGATCTCATCTATTCAGAGCTCAGCTGTCAAAACAACCACATCCATGAGACCAGGCAAAAGATGAGATTTTTGAGGCAGAGACATCACACGTGTTAATGACTAAGACATGGCACATTTTCTGCCAGGAGACCCACTGCCCTAAGAACCTATTTTAACAGTTAAATTTTTGGAGATGAAACTGTATAAGAAAGGGAAGAATCATTCTTTTGGTCAAAGACTTCAATTCTAAAAGCAGTTTTAGGTTTACAGAAAAAGTATGCAGAAAGCATAGTGATTATATACTTCTGACCCCACAAATACAGTTTGTTGTAAAGAGCAGGGCAGAGTGTGAGAAAGGACAAATGAGAGAGACTGACACCTGTAGACTGACTGTGGGCTACAGCAAGTATGGCCAGTTGTGGTTTATTACCCCGGTAGTCAGCTTTTTATAGAGCCAAGAGGATGTTCTATGATCAGTCAGAAGAGTGGCTAAAGCACAATTAAATTGGGTAAAACATTAGTTCCCGTGAGATCATTGTGGGCACGGGATTCACTCATAAATTGGCTGTTATCTCCTAAGGAATGTTTCTTAAGGTAAACCTTGGAGGAGTGGGGAAGCTGCTGCCCACCGGAGATCAATCATGCATGCCATTCCATCTTCAGTGTTCTGAAGACAGATAAGGGTGGAATGAAATTTTCTTCATCCTCTGCGTGAGACCTGCTTGCAGCCTCTGACAGTTTGCCCTATTATTAGCACCTTGAGTTAATATGACACATTTTTTAAAAGCAATAAACTATGGATACATGATTAACATCAATCTGAAACAGGGTGACCAGAAAAGGCTTTTTATCTTTGACTTTAACACATACAGGTCTGCTTTTTTCTCTTCAAAGAGGGCTTTAAGCAGTTTAATAGCAATTTACCTTTACCTTGAAGTAGCTACACCTGCCTCTTCTGCATTTTTACTGTACCTGCCTACTATTGATATGCAAACATTAGCTACCAGCTTAGCATATCTGTCCTTGAAATTTGCAATCTTAAACAGGAGACAATGGGGGGGGGGGGAAGCACACCCTATCATATCCACAACTTAAGAGCAGCAACTTTACCACAGCTTTCTGTGGGCTCCTGAAAGGATGCTGAGCAAAGCCTTGATGTTGGCACCCTGCACACAGCTGCCCAGTCCAGTCCAGCCTTTTGGAACTACCACATCCAGCTGCCCTGAATGTGGGCTGCCATCTCAGCTTTGTCTTGCAGTGCACTGGTTCAGACATCACTTCTACTGTTGAACATCCTCAGTGCAGCTGCTGGCACTAACTAAAGCAGCCACACAAAGACCTGAAAAGAAGCACAAGCCAGTACACATTCCTTTTCTCTTTCTAATATGGATAGTTCCAATCTCTTCTTTGATAGGTGGTGTGGGGTGACTGCCAACATGTACAGTTCTAGTTCCAGGTTGCTCTTAGGCCTCAGCAGCTGGCCAAGCTCCATGCAGCCAGCTCCTGCTTACTCTGCTAAGTGGGCCAGTCACCATCTTACCAGTCAGCTTCTACTTGGTTCCTGTCTGCACTAACCAGGGAAGAACACTCTGTGTCCAGTTCCATGTCAGTCTAAACTCACTCTCAACTATTCCTTTTCTCATTTCCTATGTAAATATGCTGTTACTGCTGCTTCTTTCTGTGTCATGTATTTATAAGGACTCACTAAACACAGTAATCCGGAGTCCCTGGGTTTGTCCTGTTTCACATTATTTACATTAGGGTTCATATCTTATGTTGTACACATTTATACACTTAGGAAAATAGTGGAGACAATAAACAAGTTATTGTATGTGTCATTATGTCATTCAGAACTGTTTTTACTTCCCTGAAACTCCCATGCCCCCCAAATTTATTCCTCCTTTTCTTTCACCCCCAAACCTCTGGCAACCATGGATGTTTTTACCGCCTTTAATAGTTTTCTCATTTCCAGCATATCATATAGTTGGTATCATAAAGTATGTAGCCTTGTCAGACTGGCCTCTTACTCTTAGTAATATGCATGTAATTTTTTTCCACATCTTTTAATGGATCAATAGTTTATCTCTTATCACTGAGCAATTTTTCATTCTGTGACTACAGCAAAGTTTATATATCCATTCACATAGTAAAGGAAATCTATCTTGTTTCCAATTTTTGTTGATTAAAAATAAAACAGCCATAAACATTTACATATAGGCTTTTGTTTAAACAGTTTTCAACGCATTTGGGTAAATAACTAGAAGCGTAATTGCTGGATTGTATGGTATGACAATTTTGTAATCAGAAACCACTAAAATGTTTCTAAATGGTCAACCATTTTGAATTCATGAAGAGCAATAAATGAGTTGCTAATGCTCCACATCCTCACCAGCATTTAGAGGCACCTTGTCTGGTTTGAATTCACAATATGACATAGGCTACTGAACATGTTTTCACATTTCCAAATATATATACTCTTTGATGAAATATCTAATCAGATCTTATGCTGTGTTTTAATTGGTTTGTCTTCTTAATGTTGACTTTTAAGAGATTTTTGTATAAAAATTCTAGATACAAGTCCTTTATTATATGTCATTCTGCAAAAATTTTTCAGATTTTTCTGTGACTTGTCATTTCATGCTCTGTCTTTAGCATAACAAAAGTTTTAAATCTTAATTAAGTTCATCTTAGCACTTTTTTTCTTTCATGGTTTTTGCCCTTGGTGTTATATTCTAAAAAAAAATCATCATCAATCCCAAAGTCACCTAGATTTTCTCCTAAGTTATCTTTGAGGAATTTCAGTTTAGACCCTGACCTATGATTCATTTTGGGCTAATTTTTGTGAAGGATGCCAGGTCTAGTTCTAGATTAAATTTTTTAATGTGATCTCTAATTGTTCCAGCATTGTTTTTACTGAAAACACTGTCTTTTCTTCCAATGCACTGACTTTGCTTCTATAGTCAAAAATTAGATGACTGAATTCATATAAATCTGCTTCTAGACTCTATTCTTCCCCGCAGATCTACTTGTTTTTTTTACCAATGCCACAATGTCATGATTATTACTACAGCTTTACAGAAAATCTTAAAGTCAGGCAGCAATTTTTTCACTGTTAATTAAAAAGGAGAAAAAAAAAAAAAAAAAGACCAGATACTGAAGGTTCATGAGTCACTCATTACAGATCTCTAACTTGGAGAGAATAGAACACATAGAAGCCCAGACTGCTCAAGCAACCTAGATTCTGTGAGGACAATGTGGGGCTGAACTCTCAGTAGAACCATCATAAATGTTATATACTAATAAGAAAGTAACATTTGCTACTTTCAAACCAGTAAGATTCTGGTTTCAGAAATTACTTTATTTTCTCTCTGTTATATAACCTAGTCTATCCCAGGCACAGAACTCTGGAATGGGAGAACTTTTCACAACTTGAATAAAAGAAAACACATTTGATGTCAAAATTTATCAACAGAAAAACTAGTACCAAAGTGTTTCTATAAATATAGTCACATAACATTAAACATCGTCCTCTGAAGAATGAAAAACCCTCAGGCAGATAAAGTTATGATTCCTAATTCATAAGTATCTGTGCTCAATAAAGAAACAACATTTAGTGTGAATTTCAACTAAACAGAGAATCCTACCACTCAATATGGGAGAATATGATGCCTGATGGCTGCTGAAATGAGCAAGAAAACAGGTAGAATCCCTATTCTAACATAACACAGAGAGGGACCAGCTCTTCCGAAATCAGTGATATGCTGTGTCATATTGTGTAGAAAACAGGATCAAGCCATTAAAAAGCAACTGAAAACACTTTGTACTGAAAATTCTTTTGATCAATTCCATTGATGAAAACACCTGAAAAATCCATGCAATGAAGGTAACTGATTCCAGAATAGCTTCTGGAGAGGCACAAGAATAGGGGAAGAGAATCAGCAAAATACTAAAGACATAACCAGAACAGTCCAAAGGGGGACTTTCTTAATCACTGGTTACCTACCCTCCCAGACCCTTTATGAGAGTTGAAAAGTTCCTATCACTCCATCCTCTGAACTGTGCAACTATTGTGAATAATCACATTTTAGTATCTACAAAATATTTTAATAATAGAACACACACCAGCAAACTAGGGCATACAGTTCAAATCCAAATATTATTGTGAATAAAGTTTTATTGAACCACAACCATGTTCCTTTGCTTGTATGTTTCCTGGGGCTGTTTCAGCACCATGACAAATCTTAAGTGTAACAGAAGCCAAAGGACTTAAAAAAATCTTAAATATTTAATGTCTGATCCTTTACAAAGTTTATTGATAATTGATCTAAAGTACAGGTTCCATCATCCAACAATTCTCAATCATGTCCCAATTTTTTTTAAATTTCAAGTTTTAATGAATAGTTTCACTATCCTTATTTAAAAGACATTATCTGACCACTAATACTGATATTCTTCTAGCACTAATATCAATATTCTAATACCCCTAATAAAACTGAAGATGGCACTTTGAGGAGACTAGAGTTTTTGTTCTTTAAGCTAAATATACTATATATACTATTTTAAGTATATTACAAACCACTGAACTGGACATTGAATTGCATGGTTTGTATATTATATCCCAATAAAACTACTATAAAATTCACACAAAGCCTCAAATTAACCAGATTTTCTTATGAAGGGTGTAAGAGAATACAATATATATAAACATATATACACACACACATATATTTAGGCACGTGTGTGTGTGTGTGTGTGTGTGTGTGTACACTGAACCCGGTTTGTGGCACAAAACTAAAACGCTGGTGATTCCCTCATTCCCTCAGTGATGAGAACACTAGAAGCATCTTTAATTCTAATAAGGAAACTCTGGCTAGATTCCTGGGTCAGGGCTGGTCACTACAAAGACTAAAGCAAGAATTTCAGCCTGATACACTTACCTCTCTTGGGTGGGGTAGGGAGGATGGACAGGAAATGGAGTTTATAGCTGATTATTCTTACATGATAGACTAAAATTGCAATAGTAAGGAGCTTGGGAAACTTCCAGGTGGGTAAAGAGGTGGAGATATGAGAAGAGTGGTATGCCTACAGAGGCCATGAAAGCTCTATGCTGCTCCTATATATCTCACTGTATCACATCCTTTAGTAAAGTGGTAAAATGAAAAAGAAATTGAGTGTTAAAAGGTTGTTTATAAGAGTGGAAAAGAATGTGCAAAGGGGAAATCATGTAAATATTCAATTTTTTAAGAAATGATGAAAAAAGGGGGAGGGGGTGGGTTATGTAAATAATGGCATATACATCCAATGGAATTCCACATCGACATAGCAATAATTAACTAGATGCACATTCATTTATATGGAAATATATTCACAATGTAGTATTAAGTGATAAAAGCTACACATAGTACAATATGAATCTCAGTATGCCATTTGGTATAAAAACTATGCTCTATATGCCTGTATAGGGAATGAAAAGATTTATATATATATCAAAATGCTAAAATGTGTATTAAAAGAGTAAAATACTTTCTTCCTCTAATTTCTCTGTACTTTTGAAAACTTCAAGAGTGCACATGGAATCCTTTTCATTATTAAAGGAAAAAAAATTTTTTTATGATGGAGTAGAAGGAAGCACAATGAGAAGCTTTGGGAATGCTGACTGTATTCTGCTTCTGACCTGAGGGCTGTAACACATGGATGATAAATGTGTAAAAATTTTATTGATCTGTATACTTAAGAGTACTTTTTAGTGCATATATTTATATCCTAGTAAAACATTACTGAAAAAGATTATAAGGTTCAAAGGGTAAGGAAAAAATATACACCATCTCTTAGAGAAATTCTTTGATTCATTAGGCATTTACCAGCTACCTCCCACAGATTGGACTCCACACTTAGTATTAAAATAAAGATAAACAGTAAATACATTTACAGAGTTTAAAAGGACACAGGCCATATATATGAAAACACACAAGTAACATACATATTTGCATATACACAAGTTATAAGAGTCAATAAAATATTCATAAATATTCAACTAAACAGCTTAAGCAAAGGGAAAATTAATTGGTTCAGAAAATCCAAAGAAGTGCTGAAAAGCAAATTAAGGACAAAGAACATTGAAGTCAATGCTTCTTGACAGGGGTGATTCTGATTCCACTCCTGGGACATTTGGCAGTGTCTGAAGATACTTCTGGTTGTCATTACTAAAGGTAGTGCTCAGGGGTACAGACCATGGATGGTGCTAAACATCCTACAGTGCACCTGACAGCTCTCCAAGACAAAGAATAATCTGGCCTGAAACAGCAATAGCACCAAAGTCAAAAAGCCTTGAGTCAAGGGCATTGTTATTGCGTAAGCAATCTATTAGCCCACCGTATGCAGCAGTACCTAGAAACTGGTCAGACATTCAGAATCTTGGTACTAGTCCTGATTATTTAAATCAGAACCTGCATGAGAACCCAGATGTTTCTCTAACATACCAAGGTTTGAGAAACATCACCTTCAGCTCTAGCAAAAATGCAGTCAGGTAATGACTCTGCAAGCAGGTCTATCCCTGAGAATTTACCTTCTCTGAAAAATAAAGACAGTGATTCATGAGTAAAATTTCAGATCTCTCTGCCCCCAAGCTCTGGTCATTTCATCTATCATACAAACTCTATACAATCAAACAAAATTAAGGTATTTGTGAAACATTTACCATGCACCTAATCGTTCCAGGCATATCCTAGCTCTGGACTGCTTTTGAGGAAGACCATCCATCCCATCATGTACTGGTCAGATTTAGACAAAATAGGAAACAAGAGACAACTTCACACAATGGCAGCACATTATGAATGCTACGAAGTGGATATTAGGTAGGAAAGAATCTAAAGAGTAAAGTACGATATGATAGCATACCTGGGGCATAAAGAGAAGTATTTTAAAAAGTGAGATAACAAGTGAGATAACATTTAAACTGAGACCTAGAGGACAGGGAATCAGTCAACTATACATCCAGGGGCAGGGCATTCTAGAAAGAGACCAGCAATGGAAGAGTCCTGAAAGGAAGACAGCCTAGCAGTTTCAGGTTGAGGAGGAGGCAGGGGGTAGAGGAAGTGGAGAAAGGGACAAAGCTGAGTTGCAGAATGAGGAGATAGTAGTCCCAGTGGTTACATTAATTATGAAGATTGACCTTCAGGCAGGAGAGGGACACCAATTGCTGTGGTTTGGTTGCAGGCTTTACCATTTATTATTGTAAGTGTGATGACTTGACATGCTCGTGAAGATGCCTTAGAATAGACCCACTACCTATTTTCATACGGAGCAAGAGCTAAAAATTTTTCCCCCATTTTTAAATAGCTATATTTTAAATGGTTGTATAAGTGCCTATATTATATCCTTGATTTTGTCCTTGGTCTACAAAACCAAAAATATTTACTGCATGGACCTTAACAATAAAAGTTTTCTATAAAACTAGATCTGTATGCAGCAGATATAAGCCTTTACTATCTCCAGCCATCGCAATAGACTAACTGAATCCCTACCTAGCACTCACCTAAGACTCTACCTTTAAGACCATGAAAAACAATCATCTGCCTAACTTACTTAAAATATAGACTACTAACATTTGGAGAATATATGGTTACCTCTAAATCTTGAATTAAAATCCAGATCTCTATGTGCTCTAACTCATGGTCCCTCCATTTTTCACATCTGTCACTGTTCAAGCCACATATTTGTAGCTGACACATACAATGAAGACAGATCCGAACGAATTTATATTATGTGGCTCAATGTACGACCAAAAACAAGGGTGGAGGAGACAGGAGTAAGAATGAGAAGAGGTGGTGGTTTTTTCTGAGGGTGATATTTAAATCAATTTGTTGCGTCTCTTTTTACTTTTCTCCTTTTCCAAATTTTCCATAATAACCATGCTGCTATTATAATACGGTAAATACAGTTATTTTCTCATAAAGAAAGAAAGCAGAAATAATCAGTGTTACCCAGAGTATCTACATTGTACTTTTTAAAGACAGCACTATTTTGACAGCTAAAAAAAGACACTTAGGAATACAGCATTACAAATTCAAGATCATGTCTATGAACTTGGCTTGAAAAAAAGCCCTCCACAAAAATACAAACTACCATCTGTACAATGTATTCAAAAATGATTAGCATAGTATGAAAAAATAATGCTGGAACAGCAAAAAAATTTTTTCAAGTATGCTTGCTGCTCAATATTCTTTTCAGACTTCTTCATGAGGTAAAAGCAAAGGCAAAATGAAACATCAGAACAAGACAGAAGCAGGAAGTAAACAAAACAAGAAAGGGACATTAAATACTCTTTATTAAAGATGTACACAGCTCTAGAAATTTCACCCAGGCCCAGGAGAGAATCTTTGCACCTACGTGAAGACCTGTACTGGGAAACCTCCCATCCTGCACTTCAAATGTGAAGCATGAGTCCTACTTATATCTCAGCCATCAAAAGCTATAATGCCTTTGCTCTGACAGGGCTGTTGCTCCTGTGGCACAAAAAGTGAATCAGCAGAGCTTGCAGACACTGAGCCAGACAGAAAGTGCCTCTCAGATGACCTTGCACAGGCAATAAAGGGCATGCTGACTCCTCAGTGCACAGCCTGGTAGCCCAGATTCAGCTTCCTCAGTCACCTTGCACAGTGCCCTCAAAGTTGCTGAGCCTTAGTAAAAATGAGACATTACGTGAAGTCACTAACCTCCCCCCCACACACACAGTCATTCTGTGCTTTTAGATCTTAACTCATGAGGTGGCAGTCACCTTTATATAAATACACTGTGACAACATAAAGTTGTGACCCAGTCATAAATGTTCTGATATTTTCCCACCCCCTACCTCCCCAAAAAACTTAAATATATCAAATTCATACCTCTTAGAGGTTATTTACCCCGCAAATGAAATACCTTCAAGAAATACTCGATGTGCATTTGAAAAGCAGCATGGTGGGTTTTGCACCTATCTTGTCAGTGACACTGAAGGACCTCTACTGATGGGCTTCCACTTGTACAAAAACTTGGTCACACCAAGAAGTTATCAAGAGAATAAACACCAGTCCCAGATAGGGGCCAGAAGCTTGGTACCTAACATAAAATTTCACCTTTGGGCTAGAGGAGCTGAAGTAAGTCAGAAGATAATCCCTAGAGAATTAAAATTTTTATAAAAAAAAGCATTTGGGCGAAGAGCATCAATATGTGTGATAGACAACATTCAAGTATAAGATATGGGGACGTAATGTATAGCACAGTGACTACAGTTACTATTGATTGCATATTTGAAAGTCGCTAAAAAACAGACTTTAGAACTTATCAGATAAAAAAGAACTTTGTATGTAGAAAGTCAGCTTTTAGTTTTGTTGTAATGCTGCATTATGACAATATGCAAGCATCAGGTGCTTACTGTGGAGAATCAACCTGAGCATATACCACCCCATGGTCACCTCTAAGAGTCCAAATCCAGGTGAAGGATGTTAATGAGACTTATTGTGGCAATTATTGTGTACACCTAACATTAATTAAATGTTCTATGCATATCTCAATTTTAAAAAAAGGGTTAGGTCTGAGCTAATGTCAGCATAGTTTTTCTCCCTTAGCACTGATGGTTTGTCCCTCTACTCTCAGGGCAGCCAGAGTCCTAGAGTTTGCTTTTCCTGTGACTCTGCCCCAGATGACCCCTTCCCAGACAGAGGTGATGCATCAAATCCCAGTATAAGAGGCTGTTTGTAGGAGTGTCATTTATCACCTCTACAATCACTTCAATTTCAGAAGCTGTCTTAATCGGCAGTAGACTAAACCAAAGCCCTCTTGTTGGTAAACAGTATCCTTCCTGGCTGCTGTCTTTCTTCAGCCTCTAGCCAGAAAAACATCTCTGACAATGTCAAGAGGGACACTAGGGTTAGAGGACACAGGTTATGTATAAATCCCAACATAGATTCCAAGAGACTTGAATAATAGCATAGAGCTGGCGAACCTTTTCTTTAAAAGGTTAGATAATAACTTAAGGTTTTGCAACCCACACATTCTCTGCTGCAAACAGCAAACATTGCTGTTTCGGGTCAATAGCACTTAAACACTTTCTGTAAACCAATCAGTGTAGCCTATAAAACTACAAACACTACAGCTTGAATTTCATCTAATTTTTAGAGGCCACAAAATAGTGTTTTGGTTATTTTAAGTCATATGAAAATATAATTTGCAGGCCATACAAAACCTATTGATACAGGGGTAGTGACAGTTGAAAAGTGTATGGGTGTCAAAATGCCCTGGTGGGTGGGGTCTGAAAGACCCATGAGATGAAGCAAGAAGCAGGGGAAAAGGTGGAAAGAAAGGAGGAGGGAAGAGAGGGATAGGAGAGATGAGAATGGCAGGCAGAAAGAGGTGGCCCATGTGGCAAGGCTGGGCAGGAAGCCCCCTGGAAGACTGAGCTGGTGATGGCAAGGAGCCATGGTGGGAGAGTGGCTGGCAGAGAAATATCCAGTGTGAAGTCAAATGCCAGAGTGGCAGGTTGGGGGTGACCAGGGGCTGCTGAGGGCAGACCTGGTAATGAAAGTACATGCGTGGTGCTGTAGCAAGGTGGCATATTTGTAACATTGACTTTGCATCAGCAGCTATTAGAAAAGTTTGAAGAGCCCCAAAGAAGTCACAGCTCAGAACCCAGGAGAGAGAAGCAGCAAAGACAAGACAGAAAAGAAAGACCGTTCTTTGCAGGGTGCCTTGGACATGTGTTTGAAACCTTTGGACTAAACGGTACTTGGGTAAAATAACTGGTCACTTGTGGCATTAAGGGCTTTTCATTCCCTGGTTAATTTTCCTTGTAAATAAAACCCTGTTGTTTAAATTGCATTTGACTGGCAACTGCCACACACAGGTGATACAAATCTGGTAAGAAAGCTGGGCGGCAGAAGTCACATTTTAAAAATGCTGCGTTTTTTCCAGTGACTTGTTGGTTGGAGGCTTTTGCCCATGTTTGAACTGATTTCAACATGGGTTATAGTTTGCTCATTCCCTAATGAGAAAACGAGACAACCATCATACTTGGCAACCTACTGTGCAAACATCAAATGCAGAAAATTGTTTCATAGAATTGATTTATAACTTTCCCTCTACAAACCCAATCCAAACTACCAAATAGTCCTCTCATGTGAAAACTCACTTTCACCATCCTTGTCTCTCCTCCCATCACCTTGCCTCCATATTGCCTGTGTCACACCTTCAAAGTAGCCTTCATGCAGCATCAAGAGTAATACATTTGGTAAGAAGTGGGACACAGTCATTCCTTCCACTCTACAATACGTTAAGAATAAACTCCAAACTGTAACCTCATTTACATTCCTCTCTTTGTTTTTGATCCTATGTGGATAATTTTATGTCAACTGTGTGCGTGTATATATGAGATATATATATATGAGTTATATATATATGAGTTATATATATATGAGAGGTTTCTCAATATTAAAAAGATTTTCCTTATGATCTATCATTTCCATTCCTATACATCAACTTGAATTCAAAAACACTAATTCAAAGAAATACATACACTCCTAAGTTTATCAAAGCATTATTTACAATAACCAAGTTATGTTAACCTAAATATTCAATGACAAATTAATGGATTAAGAAACTGCAGTAGATGCACATAATGGAAAAGTATGCAGCTATAAAAAGATGAACTCTTGCCATTTGTGACAGCATGTACTAGAGGATTTTATACTAAGTTAAATAAATCAGAAGATATATATATATATAAAACTATAATGACAAACATATAGGTTTTCACTTATATGTGGAATATAGACAAAACCTGACAACAGATAAACTAAAACAAGCCCTAAAGATCTTACTGCAGAACTGAAGCAAGCTACCATGGAGGAAAGTAGGGGATAGAAAATAAAGGTGTGTTGACAGATTATGTGTACTCTGGTGGCAGGTATGGTATAGTAACATACATCTGAAAAGGTATGAACCTGTCTCTAAATCATATATAACATTGTAAACTAAAGTTAAGACAAAATACAATTTAAAAAATACATTTGTGCCAGTAGATTGGGTAAATACGATCTACTTTCTGTACTAGTCAAGATTTTCCAGGGAACAGAAAAAAGTCAGTATTTGTGTGTGGAGATAGATATATATATATATATATATATATATATATATATATATATATATATATATATAAAATGTAAATATATATACATGTATATGTAATATAATGAACTGACTAGCGATTATGAAGGCGCGAAGGTCCAAGATCTAAGTTCCAGGCAATGGCACGTGAAGGGTGAAGACCAATGCAGCCCTTTCAAAGCTGTCAGACAGAGAGAGATTCAATCTTCCTATATGTTTGATACTACATGGGTTCTCAGTGGGTTTTATGGTACCACCTGCATTAAATAGGACAATCTGTTCTTTTGAGTGCACTAATTCAAATGCTAGTCTCTTTCAAAACACCCCCATAAAAACATCCAGAAATAATATTTAGTTGGGTACCTGGGTATCCAGTGACATATGAAATTAACAATCACATGTTCCCCAACGTGGGTGGACTTTGTTTGATCAGGTGAATAAAAATACTGACCATTAGATGAATTCAAAGGAACTCCTCCAGTCTATCTTGGAACTTGGAACTATCATTAGCTCTCATGGGTTTCCAGCTTAGTAACTGATCCTACAGATCTGAGACCTCCTGCCTGCTGCCATAACTGCATCAGCAGATTCTTTCACACACACATACGCCACCACCATCACTACCATCAGTGGATTTCTGTGGAAACAAACATAAGTGGTCCTATTTTTTTCCTCCCGCTTCCTCAAACAGGATGCTCTTTTCATTTCCAAGCCTTTGTTTCCCTTTCCCTAGAAGCTTCTTCTTCATACATTTTACCACTCTCTGATTCAAGTCTCAGTTTAAATATCTCCTTCCCCAATAATCCTTTAAAAAATAGCTTTTTCTCACCCTCTAGCAATGATTTTCTATCTCAATCTCCTCTTTCTTGCTGTCTTTAAGACATCACAACAGTTAAACTGGGGCTTGTTTACCTATTTATACTCTATTCATTAGGGTAGGTATAACATCTTTGCTCTTCATTGCATCATCAGGCTCTATGCTGGGGCAGGCATGGTATATACTTAAATTATTGTGGAGTAAACAATAGTGTTTATGTATCCATACTCTCTCTTTGGAGTCCTCTAAGTCACTGTTTAAAATGAACCTCATCATATAAACCAAACAACGCTACTGTTGATAAAGCCCACCCTACTCCTCCAGTAAGACAATGCTTGTTCCACTGTTCTCTGTCATCTTTTCATCTCTGTCATCTGTTCTTGTTCTCTGGATCCACCACTAAAATAGTCACTGTTCTCTTACTAGTTAGTTGAACATTTAAACTGATGATCAGGGTTAACATTCATGTCACCCATTCACATCATCTATGGCAGAGATGTTCTCTCCCACTACCGGGTCGTACTTAACCTTTGGTTCCTCCAATTCTCAGCACATGCAAAAAAGATTTGCATGAATGAATTAACTTATCAATTTCCTCATTCATTCAGTAACTTCTACTGAATTTTCAAGACCCTGAGCAACAGTGAAAGATCAGTGGTGCTGGAGAAAAATAGTAAGCCCAAGATTTAAGAAGAAACATCTGTTTAGAAGTGCAGGATTTAATACCTCATCAGTTTAATGTCACCTTGCACTAGTAAAATTTGCTTTTGCCCTTTTGCTAATAGCTAACTGTGGAAGTTTCCATCCCATCAGTGCTGGTGTTCTATTGCTCACACTGGTCATGAGGAAGAGTTCCTACTTCCACACAGCCCAGAAAGCAAAACAAAAATAATATGGTACTTACTGATTTGTATGTGGGTGATTTGTGATGAAACTGGTAAATACCTATGTGCTCATAGTTCCAAGTCTTTCCCCTGATTCACAAACTCCATCAGGAAGAGTATCTTTAATTTAGGGAAAGCAATCTTACCTCAGACATGCTACCACTTAGTTGAAGACAAAATAATCTTTAAGCACTAGTTATCTGAGTTTATTTCCTTAAACCTGAAATTCTCCCAGCAAAGACAGACACCATTACCCGAAATGTGCCAGCAACACTGGAAATTGGCCCTAGGAATGTATCTTCCTTTGCTACAACTGGCCTATCAGGGGGGAAAATCATAAACCCTAAAAGATCCTTGGGGTCTGTGTGTACATGGAATAGCCTTCTGTCCACCCAGCTCTTTAATAATGTGGCACATGCAATGGGACATGAAATGTATTCATTTCCTTCACAACAATTTTCTTTCTAAGTCAGAAGACCCCTCATACCTACTCTGCTGAGAGGCTTTGTCCTTTCACTTTCCAGTGTGAATTTCATGCTGTCGGACTGTTTTGAAAAAACAAGGCAGTTATTTTTATACCTGCCCAACTTTTTGTTCACACAGACCGATTGGATTATCAGTGGTGATGTTTCCTCAACATCTCTGAAAAAGAACGTTGATTTAACGTGACTTACATCCAAGCACTACCCCTTTTGAATTTAATTCTCTTCACAGAGCAGTACCTTGAGGTGCAAACTTCAAAACAGCAACCAGAATGAAACTGCATGTATTCTTTCCTAGCTCCAACATCACTTTGGAGCTGTTTATTTTTCAGCTCTCTGGTATAATATTGTAGTGAAATGTCTATCATATGACAGTAAGAAAACCAATTATGTGGGTCATATTATAAAGTGATTAAGTGCGGGCTGGTGAAGCCAGAGCCGCTTCTAATTTGCTAGAAATGTATTTTCATGTCCTGTATTTTTGCAAGGTGATCTAGTTCAGTCGGTACTGCAGTTCTTTTTACATTCCCTTATTTGACTCAGAGTATTTGTGAGATACTGCTAAAAGTCACCAAGGAAAGGAAGGTATTGTGTACCTCCTAAAGCTTTATTTCCATAGTACACATTAAGTACTATGAATGAAGAAATGCGCTCAATTTGCCTGAAAACTTCCAACATGACTTTCTTTCTTTCTTTTGAGACTAGGTCTCACTATTTTTGTCTGTGTTACTGCAGGTTCATGTTGCCCAGGGTACCACAGACTCAAGCAATCCCCAGCCTCAGTTTAGGTAGCTGGGATTACAGGTGTATGCCACCACACCCAGCTATTTTTTGGGGGACTAGGTCTTTGTATGTGCCCCCGGCAGAACTCAAACTGCGATCCCTGGCCCCAGCTGCAGCTTTCTAGGCTGCTGCTTACAGGCATGCGCCACCATGCCTGGACAACATGGCTTTCTGATAAAGACTGCAGGGTGGAAGCACTTCTCAGCATCTGACTAGTGAAGACTGTTTCTACAAGACTTCCCCCTCTCTCCTTAATAGCATGAGTTAGAAATACAATGGTACAATGGTCTCAGCTTGATTCCATACACTTTGTTTCCCAAACTTTTATCTTAGTTTTTCCTTCAGGTAGAGCTGGTTAAGGTCAACAGCAACAGTGGAAATAAAGACATTATGAAATACTCTTACTGAAAAATGACAGCATTTTGCTTACATGCCTGAATATTCCACTGGTCCTAAGATGCAGTAATTAATGTAACCGGAAATGCCTCTGCTAACAAATCAAAACAGGTTGGCATTTCCAAAAATGTAATTCACTAAGTGGGAGGTAAACGTATTCTTGAGGAAGCACAGGAAGAATAGTTAAAAAAAAAAAAAGAAAAGTTAAATGGACACGATGGAATATTACTTATCAATTAAGAATAACAAATTCAATGACTATGACACGGATGTACTTAGAAGAAATCATACTAGCAGAAATAAGTCAAAAAGAAAAAGAAGTCAAATGTTTTCACTAATATATGGGATATAGTGAAAAAATAAACAAATGTCATGAGGAAAAGACAAAACAAGCTAAGCACCAAACCGAAGCACACAACTTTGGGCAGGAGGGAAAGGGGGTATTGGAGAGGAGGGTGGGGGGGTGTAAATCCCTGGGATTACAATGATGTGAAATTTATTTATAAATAAATTATTTTTAAGAAAGTTAAATGGGAAGTTTTTCTATACAACTTCTGAGTCTTGAGTATTCTGTGAAGTATTCTGAATCTGAACTTTTTACTGCTTTCTTCTTCATAAAGTACAATGTTTTATTAGGGCAGTGTCCCAGGGGAAAAAAAAAAACTGGGATCTCTGGAGTAGGACAATTAAAAGCATCTAATATTTTATTATCTTTCTTGTCATACATACACTTCACTATTTCTTAGTTTCCTAACATCAGGGTATTTTACATAGAGCCATGTAAAATGCAGTGTTATACTAAAAAGATAAGACAATGAATACATTTCAAAATGCTCACTGGCATCACTACTCCCATTTCCTCCATGGCTGAAATTCAAGTGATTCTGGTATGGGTTTTTTCTCTAAAGCTCACAGTGATTTGAAGAAAGCATGAATGAACAAAAACGAGGGGCTGCACAGAAGTGTGACTGACACATCTGTTAACAGTGCATTTGGTAAGCCTTCCCCTGTCACTATATATATTCAGAAATAATGACAAAGAAATGTAGTTCCTCCGGGCAAATGAAATGGAGGTGCAAATTAGAATCACACCTCCAGTCTCATTTTGGTATCACTTCTTGTCTGGATAAACAACACTTACTCTCACTTTCCTACTCATGGCAAGTAGCCACTGTTAACACTTGCATTAGGGATCAGTCACAACAAATTACAGTTAAGTTTCACACTGCACTGCAGGAGGCAGCCAGGGCCCCCCGGGGGAGCAAGGAGCTAAGCTAGGCCCTTTACCAATTTTGAGATAACTAGCATTGGGGCTGGAAAGGCCCCTGTGCCTCAACCACATGAAGTGGTTAAAATTCTAATAGTCTAAGTGGTATCTTAATACTTCTGGGTAAGGTAGTTTATTATTCTCTGTGGAGAGCAGCAGTGGGTAGCTGCTTATAAAAATGGTGATTTTAATCACCAATCATTTTCAAGAACACAGTAGTACTCGACTGTGAAAGCTACTATAATGGGAAACATCCTGTGTGGATTAAAGACACAAACAGATTTCACTTCCAGATAATTGTGTTAGAGGCTAAACTTTCAGGATGTGAAGAATAGTATAGACCATGGGCCACAAAAAAAAAGTCTATGGGGAAGATGAGGCAAATACAGATTGTACAGTCATTATATCTGTGAATTTGTCCTATCAAATGGGTAGCCAGAAAAGGGGGTTCTATCATCTCCAGTCCACAGGGGCTAGCTTATTACTTAGGCAGGGTTAACTTCACCTTTCCTAGTGAAAATACACAGGTGAAACATGCCCCATCCCCAAGTCTGTACAATCCATGTACTGACTCATTTTTAAAGTGTATAAAACAAAGTAAAATAAAATCTCAAGCATGTAAAAATCAGCACAGAATGCACAGAATAAGTACTGTTGATCATTCTTTAAATAAAACAAATTCAGAAGAATTCGTTCTTTGTCAGGCTTGCTATTTTTCAACAACTTCATTACTGAGGGCACCCATAAGAAGTCTCCTGAGTGATCCTAATTTTGTAAGATGGGAAGGAGGAATCCAAGTAGTGCTATGGAACTATGGATTTTTTCCACATCTGGCATTCATTCTGTAATTTAGTAACAGCACTCAATACCAGCAGCTGGCCTATACCCAAAGTGTTGGTAGGGACTGGACATTTACAACTTAATATCTTTCACAAAATATCTGTAATGTAGGTCTTATTATAATTATTTTATAAATGAAGAAGTTGAAGTTCTGAGAGTAAAATAAGTGCTTTAGGTAACAGAGACAAGTGACATAACACACACATTCCCCACCTGTTTGACTCCAAAAGCATGTGTGGATCTTGACTGAAAAACCGCCAGATATGAGAAGGAAGACACGAATAAATGAAGACATATGCCATCAATGAGTGTACAGCTTAACAGAACCAGGTGTGAGAACCAGGAATCATGACGCGCTACAACAGATTGCAGGTCAAGGGGAGAAAATGCAGAAGGTGGCATCCAAAGTAAACCTGATAAGTGGGACAAGGGCCTTTAAAAAGAAAAAAAGAAAAACAAAAAATGAAGCTTATATTCATTAAAAAAATAATATAGGTTGACTAAGATGTTAAACAGAAGGAAAGAAATACCAGGTAAGAGTAAAAAGGTACAATTGGTCCAGCTGTAAAACAGGATATGCTTTGAGATCGTATATGACTCTTCTACATCACTGCAAATTCCATCAATATCTACTCTTGCATTTTTTTTGCCGTATCATTCCATTTCTAAAGCCACTTTCCCTTCCTCTCACTTGGCCTTAAGCTAAGAATTCTTAGTACCCTAGTCTTCCCTCTTACTTTTCCCATTGAGTTCTCCTTCCAATACACAATTCCTCATTCCCTCATCTGCAGACCTGGGTACATCAAGGATTTCAGGAACCTCCCTAATTTGATCCTGCTCCACATACCTTATACTTGTCAACTTAGGCCTCTTCCCAAATAGCTATAAAGGTTTTATAATATTCCATGACCTAATTTCCTCCGTTAACTCTGTTTCTTCCCCATTTCTCCCCATCTCTACAAATAAGTAACTTGCTATATGGTAAAATCAAGTTAGATGTCTCACCATCATCCAAAACTCCTACCCTTCCATTGCTTTGATTTTAAATGTTAGTTTTATGTAAGGTTTTGTAGTTCCAATAGGACAGATTTTAAAATTAGATTACTGATATCTTTCATTTTCTTTATAGCAATGATCTAACTGCTTTCAATCTTATTCTCTATCATCCCAATAGATCACTCACTGCTTATAGCTTTTTAATGAGTTTAGGGGGAGAAAAATAGTCTTTTAAAAAAGGTATACCTTTAAAAAGGTATGTAAAAGTCCCCTCAAGTTATGTTCCTGTTCATATTTGTAAGCCTTGTTTCTTAATATTCTCTTATCCTTAATGGGTTCAAATTTAAAATGAACCATGAGAAACTCTTAAGAGTCTCTTTGCTCACTGCATAGGCCTGATTTTGCATGGCATGTCACTTCGTTTTCTAGTTGTGGTTAGCTAACTTCCCCCTCATATTTCAGTCTCGAATTATCTGCTATTGTTTGCAGGAAGACAGAATTTTCTCCTCATCTTTAAGTTAGGAGCATCTCATCACTTCCTCCTCAGCTCCCTGATATACCCACCTTCATCATTCTTTATTGCAACCATCTTTTTATTTAGCTGTCATTACCTTTAAAAGCAATGAAAGATTTCATGAAGTTTGCAATTCTCATCAATAGTTACTGAACTATTTTCCACAATATTACTGTGTATTTTTACTCATTTTTTTAAAACCTTCATATATATACATACATACACATACACTCACATAATTTTCTTTACTCTCTTCCTTTTATTTTCTTTGTTCTTAGATGGCAGTCTTTGCTAGTAGTTTCTTTGAGAACTTAATAAAACTTGTTAAGAGTACAGTGAGTTAACATAATATACAATGGAAGTATAACAAGGGACAACCCTATGTACCATTATCTCATGAGATTAACACAAGAAGTAAATGTCCAATAGTTTGACTTAAATGACCAAAGAAAATTAAGTCTTAAAGCTGATACATATGAATATTGCCTTTTTAATTACTTAATGAAGATGTTAATACTTAGTACTTTTTAGCACATATTCCTGATAATACAACAGACACCCTCTTAACCATGGGGGATATTAAGACTCCCAGTGAATATCTAAGACCACAGATAGCAGTGAACACTATATATACTGATTTTTCTTACACATGCATACCTAGGATAAAATTTATAATGCAAGCACAGTAATAGATTCACACCAGCAACTAATAATAACACAGGACAATTACAACATGTAATAAAAGCGTATGAATGCTATCTCTCTCAATTATCTTAATGTATGTAATATTTTTCGACTGTGTTGACCAAAGGAGGGAACTGCTGTAAAAAGACAAATACTGCATATGTTGAACAAGGCATTGTCTCTTTAAATTGGGCAGTAAAAGCAGAACTTTCAAGTAGGCACAATTACCATCCGCATGGAGAATGGAGAGGAAATGATGAAAAATAACATAGAAATATTGTAAGGGTATTCATATTCTAGCATGTAAACAATTTCTAATTCACTTGCCTAGACAGTTAGCCATCAGTCTGGATATAAAAAATTTAAGCCCAACCAAAAAGCAGGAAGCATCAGTTCTGTCACAAGTGTGCTTATTTTTGGTGGCTCACATCTGCAGCTTCCCCCCCCCCCCCAATCTATCCTTTCAGAGCCAGAATGAGAAAGGAACAAAGTTACTGGGCCTAAATCCATCACTGATTGTGATAAACTGAACCACCCACAGCATCTTAAGAAGGAAGTTATTAGTTTCATGATGAAGAACTCCAAACCATATGGAGACAAAATTTAGAAGTAAAGAAGTCTATTCAACTTGATTGACTTTATTCAATATACTTGACGATATCCTACAACTCAGGTTGTCACACTCAGTTTAGACGCAAGATACTTATGTGGATGTGTTCAGATTGATGCTCAAAGGCTTCTGGTGTTCTGGGAGTCCAAAACCAGCATGGGATCTTCTTGGCATCATTTTAAGTTGGCGAAAAAATCACCTCCAAATAACTACAACTGTGACAAACATTGGCCACTATGAAGGTAGAGAGTAAAACTACTTTAAACATAATCCATAAATGCAAAGAGTATAGACTTCACAATATTAGCTTTGACAACTACATCACAAGAATCCACTTCCTTTGATGGAAAAATCTCCCATATTTACTGAATTCTTGTAGCTTCGAACAGGAGTTAGCAAGCTCTGAATTGCAGACCAAATTTTTCTAGCTACTTCTTTTCAAGAATAAAGCTTTCTTGTGACACAGTCAGGCCCACTCACTTATATTATTACCTATGCCTGCTCTTGTACTACAATGAAAGAGTTGAGAAGTTGTGATAGAGATCTTATGGTCTGTAAAGCTACATTATCTGGCCCTTTATATTTAAAAAAAAAAAAAAAAAAAAAAAAAGCTTGCTAATTCCTGATCTAGAATGATGGCTCATTTGTCAATCTTTGCTCTGCAAAGTTAGGCTCTGGATCAAAATTATTTTGTCTTGATTCTATAATTCCTCATGATGACCTACTATGTAAGTAAGGCTTTGGGTTGGCCCACAGACAGCTCAACACTCCACTTAGAAACACTATAGGAATGGGTCCAGGTGGCAACCCCACAGATATGAACAGATGCCTATTTTTCTTCTGCCCATGAGACAGATGGTCCTCAGAAAGGGGAGAAGAATTAGTCCATAAGACAGAATTCTCTGTGCAGCACTAATTTTGGAAATGTATTCCTGATCCATCTGGTCAGAAAGGATTCCTTAGGAGTACCTTTACTATCTGAATTTGCTCAACATTCAGGAGGGGAATCCCAGGTACCAAAGCTAGACCTTAGGTATTTGCTTCTATCAAAATGTCAGTAAAGTGTTCCAACTCTGCACCTGAGATAAGAAATCTCAAATAATTATAAAAAGAATGTAGTATGAACACAAGTACAAGTAACCACTCACTTAGGGTACTCATCTCAAAGAATTTGTTCACTTTTCTGACAATAAACCCCAGGTGAGGAAAATAACACCCAAATATTTTTGCCAGAGTCAAGAAGTACAAGGAGCAACAAAGACTTTTTGACTTGTTAAGCACAGCTCTACACTACAAACTGCCATGCTTCTCTTTGTCATTAACCACTCTAACTCACTTTTTTTATTTGTATATATTCGAACATTGTTACTCCAAAGAATTTTCGTTCCTAAATAATACATTTTTTTCAAGAAAACTATTTTTCCCCATTTCGTTTCCAAATATGTTCCACAATGTTGAATGTCTATTGTTCCGTTCATTCATGAGGAAGAGACAAAATTAAAAACTGACACAAAAGTTAGGCAACTAGAAACAGGTTAATAAAGAAAGCAACTGTGAATAGATCCTTTTATTTCCACCTCACTCAACAGCAGTCCTTTAATATCAGATGGATTTAGATATTTGGGTCTCGTTCCAGGTCTACCATTTTCTGAGTAATTCAGGGTCCTCATCTCAAACAAAATGTTAATCTAATTACCTGAACAGTTAAATCTTAATGGTTGAATGAAAATAAAGTACATCACTTAACAGTGTGTAGGTCACAATTAGCACTTAACAAGTATGAGATGTCTGAGCAAAGTTCCTGCTAAGAGCAAGTTGCTGTCAGGAATAAAAATGGAAGAGGAAAGAAGGAAAAGATAAGCTTTCTTGACTTTCTTCTAAGTCATATACTTGGAGACAAAGGAAAATTCTTAGAAAGGTCATTACATTCCATATCCACTCATCCTATCACTAGATTTAGTAAAACAACTCCCACATTTAACCTGCTTTTTTTGGTCCACTGTTATGAAGTCAGTTGATATTGCCTCATTCAGTTTCAACATTAAGGGGAAAGGTATCCCCTCAAGTAACTAGCGATCTCTGCAGAAGATGCCAAGCAATATAAATTAATCAATAGTTATGTGCTTATTATTATTTAGGCCTTGAATAAGCTGTGAAAGAAAGAGTATATACTATCTACAAAGAAAATTTCAGTAGCTGCAACTTTAGGAAAATAATTATCTCTGAACCCTAAATTGTAAAGCACTAAGCTTAAATTTAATTTTAAAGATTTTCATAGGAACATCTTTGTATTTGCTTATAAAATCTAACTCATCATTTTTCTTAAAGTGTATTACCTTCTACATGATATTCCCCAGATACACATACAAAATGAGGGAACCAAGACAATGAACGAATAATAAACCAAAGCACAATAGTCAATTTCCTAGAAAATCAGGTTGGGGACAAAAATAACAAAAGGTCGTATAAATGAAAATCAACACCTGAAGTTCTCTGGAAGCAAATGGGCAGCCAGGACAGATTACAGAATGCAGCTGCAGTGACTTTCAGCAGCCTGGTAATCTCACAGAACTCATCTCTAGGGTAGCTCCCTGAAAGCAAAGCAAGATTATCTCACTCCTCCTTGCCAGATGTTTTTCTTTTCCCTAGCTCCACGGGTTTAGGTTACATCTGAGCTCCCTTTCACCCATGTTGCGAGCTAATTACAAAGAATCCAGAAATGTGGAAATGAACTGGGAATACTGTAGGCTGCTTTAACAAACCTTAGCACCATCTGCTGAAATATTAAGATGCTTGTTTAAAAAGTTGGCTGCCAGAGAAGGGGGTCACAGCAATGACAGTGGGGGAAGTTTTCCTTAATAATCACCGTTTACTTCTCTGTTTTTGAATACAAACAACAGGGCACTGGGTCAAAAGTGTATTTTTCCTGTACATGTACTAGACAGAGAGAAAACTACAGAGCTTGGTCATCAAATGTGAAGATCTATGGTCCATAAACTGTTGCATATTCGTGCATTTCACTGAGCAACAGCAGTGACTTGGGAAAATACAGAGGAATATTATTACTAATCCTTTCTTTGGTAGAATTAGTTGGCAGAGACACATTTAAAATACACACATTTGTGAGGATGACACCATATAAACATGGTTTCATCCTGGTGTAATATTCCCTTCATTATTTGAGAGTCACAGAGCTTGAGATTCCCTTTGCTAGATATTTCTCAACCAGGAGCTGTGGGAAATAACCTCAGGTTTGCAGACAAAGATCAAGTCAACAGTCAGGGCCACCGGGCTTAGGGAAAGGAAAAGAAAAGCCTGGTACAATTTAATGTCATTGTTAAGAGTCCCTAAAACGATCACACCAATTGTCAAGAACTGGACAATTGTCCTTGGACTTTGTATTCTCTCAGCCAAGTATATTCATTAGTCTCTGTGAGAGATTATTATTGTAACAATAATAGTAATAATCACAGCTAACATGTCTTTGTATGCATACCATGTATCAGGCACTATGTTATAGGTTTCATCTGTTATCTTTCCAGAGGTAGGCATATCACTTCATTTTATAGATGAAAACTGATCCTTATATAGGTTATGGATCTAACCCAACAATTCATCAGTTAGAAATGGGTTGACTTGGCATTGAAGGTTAACTGTCTGACTGCACTCATAACCATTGTGCTATAGAGTCTAAGGACATACCTTCGTGTAGACTCACTTAAACAGGAATGTGTCGTCATAAGGCTATTAGTGATAATGAGGAAGGGGATCTCACAAAAGTTCAATAGCACGCTTCTTGGAGATAGTAAATGGCGTCAATGACTGAAGGGGTGTCTGACAGCACAAGATGAAGGATCCTCATTCTAGTGTGCCCTTAATACAAGGACTCACCCACTTTATTTCTTGATGCTTTACCAGTTCACTTCTGTTTTATATCTGGCTAAGGCACTAAACTATCTAGCTCATAAACTAGTTGTTGTGATGATCCAATTAGCAGAGGTGAGGTAAAAAAGCCTGAGCTGCAGAGGGCCATGACTTCAGCACTAGTTATGGGAGAGAGTGACATGCGTGGAAAGGGTTATGAGCATGGAGGCCCCATGTCGTTCAAGTAAGACAGAGAGCTACTCTGCCAACTTACTTAGATCCTATCTCATCTTGTTGGCATTTATAGAGATTATTTATATTCAGAAGAGCATAAAAGATTATTTCTCAGTCCCAGCAGTCTCTGTGCAGTGATCCCAGAGATGGGAAAGTATATGAAGCTCTTTCTTATCATTAAATGTAAAAGGGACTATCAAATATAGACAAAAACTTTGGGAAGGTTTTCCTCCTTCACTTTTGCAAAGTCTGTTCATCAGAATTCAAAGGTACACAGGTTCTGATCTCTACTTACCAGGAGGCTGGTCATTTTTCATCACTCCATAGAGGGGTAGCTCTGAGTCTGGCTCAACCATCTGTCATCCCTCATAAGCCTGAGGGATTCCCAGCAGGGCTAGAAAAGCTTGCCAACCCTCTCAAGCAGGCTCCCTGGACAGGGCTGACCAAGCCTGGGTTGGTCAGACAGGAAGAACAGACTCAGACACAAGACTAAACAGAGCCAGACATGAGGGTCTAACAGGTCTTAATGGAAGTAAAGTCAACCTCCAGCAGGGACAAGATAACCCACCTCTGCATATTCAGTTATAAAAGTTTCAAGGGTTCACCCTAGCAAATGAAAATGAATGATGCAAACATAAAGCTGCAACATAAGACAAAAAGATCAAGAAACTTCTAAAGGGCAGAACATTCACAAACTTTTTCCTAAGGAAATTAAGTTCTGAAGACATGGATGTTAAATATTATTAAACCCTGGACTAATAATGCATTTCATACAGTGGTCCTCAGCAGCAATTTCACGTAGAATCAGTTTATAAAGGACACAGGGAGGAGGGAGCAGGGCATGGAAGTAAAGATATATTTGCAATTTTTTTTGTTTTTAAATGAAAAGTCATACTCTGCTCCATAATTCCCCCAGTCCCTTTTAAATGCACTTTAAACCAACTGGTAAGCCAAACATGAGAAAACATACCCAGCTTGGGTTCATATGAATATTTCATTATTACCCACCAAATTCTTCAGTCCCTCTGAACTTCAAACTGTACCTATCACAATTCCAGTTTTACCTTCTAATTAAGCATATTAGTTCTTGCTCTATCAATTTTGCAAACTTGTAAATGTCAAATTAGAACAACTATTTAAAAATTAAAAAAAAAAAAACTTGAGGTAGGCGTTTGGTATTCTCATTTCTGATGGCATCAATTCCAATCTATTTTACCTAGCTTTCAATAAAAATAAGGAATATGTTGGGAATGGGTTCCAGAATCCATGTTCAAATCCAAATTTAAATCTCAGTTCTGCAAATGATCTTGGAAATTTACTTATACCCAATTTCTTCAGATGTATCAGTACAGAATACAATTCATTTCCCAGAAAAGTGAGGTAGTTTATACAGTTCCAGGCTAACCAACATTTACATTTGTAATCACTTTCTAATGAAAATTCTGGAATTATCTGACAGTTTTGTGATAGCATAATATCTTGTCATATAATAAGCAGATATATATGATTTACCCAAAATAAACAATGAATTCACCTTTTCCTAGGATATATTTTAAAGAAATAATACTTGTAAATTTTTGAACTCATATTGTTTCAAGGCACAAAGGGTTGAAACAAGAAAAATTTAAAGAAAATGTAGCTTTTAAAATCCTGGTACCTATCACATAGGAATTCTCCCTCCTGATAGTAACTTTTCCTATCTGTAGACTGATTGCTTTTTATAGTTTTTTTTTTTTAAAAAAAGTTAAGGTAACAAGGGCAAATGAGGTAAACATAGCACAGCCAAGCTTCACCTGGAGACAAAAAGGAGTGAAGTTTGCTAAGTAGTTCACCCACCGCAAATACTGAAGCAACCTTTTCCCTTCCATTAAAACATAGCAAATACTTCATGTGAACCACCAAAGAAAAACAGTAGTTTCATAGTAGTTTAAACATTTTAGGGACAAAAAAACTTGTAGAAAATTTTACTTTTGAGGTGTGTATGAATTTTCCAGAGCCACTGCTATTTTAAAATTTCAGGGTACAAACTCAGTTTCATCTGACATGAAATCTAGTCCAATATCTACCTCCTCCCCAAGATTTAGCAATCTTTTAACAGTGGTGCTAACTACTCCTGACCACATGATGAACATGACTGTGTATAATGCCTGAAGGTACCTATGCTGCTGATGGATAAACAAATAAAATACCTGAAGTGGAATAGCAGGCAGCCACCCTGGGGTGCACATAACTGCCTTAAGTCAATTTAAAAGGAAAAGATCCAATAACCATTTTAGCTGCTAAGCTCTGGTCTGTGCTGTATTTGGAAGGAAAGTGATGAGAAGTTATCAGAGTTCTTAGAAGAAAGAATCTTAGAAAAGCTGAGACATGCAATTTTTCATTTTCTGATGGATAACGAGGGCAATGCTTCTGGCCAACCCATTAAATAGTTTACTGGAAAGTGTTCAGATATTATTCCCTTGTTCTATTTATCTTTATATATATATATATATATATATATATATATTGATCTTTTCCTCTACTAGTGACTACAGAACAGTTTTCCATCAACCTTAGTCCTTTACAGGGTAATTTTTCAGTAAATCAATGTGAACTGCTGGATTCCACCTTCAATCTTTGGTAAAACTACCCAAAATTAGTTGCACAGGATCTAACATCAATGAAGCCAACCAATTATGATACTTGGAATATTCCAGAACCAGGTTAGGGAGGGGACTACTCTCAATGCACACATCTAGACTTGCCAACTGAATCCTTTAGCCCAGGAATCTGTATTTTACATAGGTTCTTCAGGTCATCTTCAGCATTCCAAGTTTGAAAAATACACCTTAGAACATGTCCAATCATTAATGGGTATACAGTTCAACCTGGAAATTCTGCTAAAATACAGATTATGACTGAGGGTTGAAATTGAAGAGACAATGAATTTGTATTGCTAGCAGGTTCCAGGTGATGTCAGTACTGATCAAAGAAGCATACCTCAAGAGCAAGAAGAGAAACCATATTTTCATCCTATGTATTATCAAACTTATTAGCAATGCATATTTGGGAAACAAGACTACATGATGTTGAAAGGGGAAAGATAGTGATGGCAGGTAATCTGACCATGCCTGAAATATTGGGCACTTTATTTCAGAAAGGTCCATACCTTACACTTTTATGCACTTTGATTTAAATAGTGACTTTACAGCAAAAATGTTGTCACTTTACAGGATTCTGCTCAGTTTCTAAATCATAGCCTGGTGTCTGGAGTTCTGAGGTTCTAATCACACAGTGAGTGTTGACCACTAATCAAGTCAATCATTTCTCTTTCACCTGAGTACCTCACCCACCTAATGAAGGCATTTATTCCAACTAATCTGAAGGCTGATGAACTCCTTCCAGGTCCAGTGAAATGAACGACCAACAGGATACAGTAAAAACAGAATTAACCACAACTGTTACTGAGATAAGAATTCTTTTCCTCTAGTTTTACTGAGATATAATTGACATACAGCAATGCATAAATTTTGGACAAACAACATAATATCTGACTTAGATATATTCTAAAATGATTGTCACAATCAATTGTTAATACCTATCATCTCATTTTTCTTTAAAAAAAAAATGAAGTATGACCTTTCTACATACAGAAAGCAAAAGATAAGTATCTTACCACAAAAAGAACTTTCTAGCCTCTGAAGGCAGAAGAATAAAGATATTAATCTGAACTAGGCTTCATTAAAATGTGCAAGCTTCTGATCTCTTGGAGGTATATAAAGGAACTAATCAGTTACAGTCCCAAAATCTATTCCCTCAACCATGCTTTAGTTACCAAATATTTCATTTATTATGTAGTCCCTGAAAAAGGACAATTACCTTTTCCACTTTATTTAGCAAAAATGAAAGATGTGAAAACACTTCCACCAAGTGTTACTTTATCTCTTAAAGTCATGGGTTTCCCTATGTGTAAACTGAATATACTAGTCTGTATCTTTCAGAATTATCATAAAAATTAGCAATAACACATGTGAAATGAACAGCCTGATGACTGGATCATGAATGACATTCAAGAACAAAAAAGATCCATCATAACAAGTTTTATATGATGAAAGTTATATGATAGTAAGTGATTCAGAAATTGTCCAAATACAACATCCTATAATGCCATACTCTCTGTATTATGGACTCTAAGTGTGTATCTTCTGTCCCCGTTCATACGTTAAACTTTAATTCTAGTGTGATGGTGCTTGGAGGTAGAGGTTCTGAGAAGTAATTAAATTAAGGTTGTGAGGGTAGAAGATTATGAATAATATTAAAGAGGCTACCATTCTTTCCATCATATCAGACCACAATGCAACCATGACAAGTTAGTCTGGGGAGGACACTCACCTGACCCCGATGATACTGCTGCCCTGATCTTAAATTTTTTTTTAACCTATAAATAAAATTGACAAATATAGATCTTTAAAAAGCAAAGAAACAAATAAACAAGAAAAATTGAGAATTAGATTAAACAGTTTGTTGTGATGGAAGCTCCATCATAATCACCCCTCGGGTCACATACTTTATTCAAGTCCCTAGGTGGGGCTTTCATGTTGTTTTCTTTTAATTTTATTTTTTAAATTGATTGCACATATATATTTTACATCATTGTCTACCCCCAGGTTCTTCCACCACCTTATTACCCCTGAACCATCATCTTAATATCTCTTGCCCATCCCTCCCTGATTTTGCCCCCCCCCCGCTTTAAGCTTTCGTTCTACAAAAAAATTAGTTTTAAACTTTCCTTGTCCTTTTGCTTGTTTAACATATTTCCCACATATAGGTGAGCTGATCTAGAATTTTCATCACCCAAAACTATGAGAAATAGTTTAGAAGTCTGTAAGTCTACAGACTTACAGTCTTCTGTTTAGAAGTCTATATATCTACAGTACTTTGTGATAGTAGCTTTAAATGACTGAGGCACTAAACATTCTGCCATTCTTGAATGACTCTAATTTATGCTGTGGAATTGATTAAGGAATGGCACTAATCAAGCTATAATCTCTAAGTAGGGAATATGCTAATACTTAGAGTAAATTCAAAGAGGACAAGTTAGTCTATAGCAATTAATATAACATTTCTGTTTAAAAAGAGCTGTGAAAGCTTATATTTATATATAAACATCAAATACCATTATATATGAGAAAAAGAACCAAAGACATTTCAACTTTCATTTATATTAAACACTGTTCAAGAGAAAAGATTAACTCATCAAATCTAAAACATAACTCAGAAGACATTCTTATCCAAGAAGAAAGCAAACAGATGATATAGAAAAAGTTGCTGGGTGTATGGACTTGCACTTTCTTCAGCAACATGGTAATACCCTTTTGATACTTTCCCTGGAGTTATCATTTTTACAATTGGGCATTATTTTCAATTTTGATTCATCCTCAAAACAAGAAAGCAAACCTGAAATGTTTAAGAAGAAATATGGATAGTATCAGAACTACTTTCCAAACTGAGAAAGTAAATTTAAAAAGAAAAACTAGATCTCAACCCAATCTTTATTTTGAGTAAGTAGCAGCTCCTTAAATTTCACTCTTCTCCTCAATGTATTCTACCACCATTCTGAGTGCTCAAGATAAGGTACCATTATACAAAGAAGGAAAAAACACCAAACTGAAGCACAGAAAGTTTCTATCTTCAGAAATTCCTCAGTCTTTCTAGAAAGTAAGCCAAATATGAACAAACATCTTTATGTTACAGACTTTAGATACAGATATATATCTATATGTATTTTTATAGATAAATAACAACTTTTTTTTCCCCAAGAGGTTATGTATTTGTAGCATAGAAGCCACACTACCCATTTTAAGGTAAAACCAAGTATTTTCAACATGGCACCCTACTGTTAACCATTACAATATAGTATGTCATTAAAACAACAGGCTCCAAATTCAGGTGGTAAGCTGCTAAACAATGCATTAGCTATCATCCTTAGACAATTTTTTAACCTCTTTAAGTCTCATCTCATTTATCTATAAAATAGAAATTATCAGCACACCATTCTTGTAATGTGATAATTGCTATACAGTACATAAAGTGTTTACAGTTGCTTGATACAAAATCCACAAATATAAATTTTCTGGGTGAAAACTGGGGTATGAATAAGCGCAGACTTCCTGAAACTTCAAAAGCATACGGCAAAGAAGAAGACACAGGTAGAGGAGGAATACCTTGGATCCCTAGCTGTACAACCCATTCCAACCACTGGACCATATGTCTCCACCTTGCTGATCCCTATGCAAGTCAGCTAGAAGTCCACAGAGCAGATTCTCGGAATAAACTTCAAACATCCACATACATAAGCTTTGAAGTTGGGTGCCACTCGACAATTGGGAACCATTGTGGAAAAAAAAACATTTTATGTGTTTCAATATTTGTTCACACAACTTTCAGCTAACATCTGAAGCTTTACTTTGAAACAAATATATCTGCATGGTCTTAAAAATCTCAAGATAACTGTCTAAAATGCTAGCGAAAAGTTTTTCCGATGGAATTTTCACTATTGACTAGTACCATCTCCTCACCAGAGCTTTCATTCTTCATTATTGAGAGGAGAGAATCATGAAGAGGCTCTATCACTACTTTAGATAGTCAGATATTCTGGTCAATAGAGTGCGATCATTCATATTTCCAAATCCACTTATCTGCATCACTGCTAAGTCCATACTAATTTATAGCTTTCATATCTACCTCCTATCCACCTACCCATCCATCTATCCATCCACCTACCCATCCATCCATCCAGCCATCCATCGAGAGAGGGGAGAAAAGGGGAGGAGGGAAGAGAGGGGAAGGGGGAGGGGAAGGGAGAGGGAGAGGGAGAGGGAGAGGGAGAGGGAGAGGGAAGTAGCAGAGAAAGACAGACAGGCTTTATTATACTTAGTTTTATTGGGCTTCGCAGTTAGTGATTTTTGACAAACTGAAGGTGTGTAGCTACTGTGGTCAGGCAAGTTTATCCAATGCCATTTTCCAACAGCATGTACTCACTTCAGTCTCTGTATCACAAACATTTAATTAATGAATTAAATGTGATAACATTTAATTAAGGTATGTACACTGCTTTTTTAGACATAATGCTACTGCACACCTAAGACAATACTAACTTTCATATACATAGGAGTAAAAAATGTGATTTGCATTATTGCAATATTTACTGGTCTGGAAGTAAAAACTTGTAGTATCACTGAGGTATGTCAATAATCAAGTCTAGGTATTAAAAAACATTGTCTAGTAAACCTATGCCAATGTTAATGTTTATGATGCCCTTGAATATACTCGCTAGGTTTCCATAAGGTTTAAAAATTAATCTAAAGGAATCAGAGAACAAGAAAGTCACAAATAACTCCTATTATTAAAATATATACTCCTCAGAAGAGAATAAGGGAGTTCTGCATCATGCTGCAATTTTTTTGTGTTCCATTCAAATCATACTTCAGGAGACTATAAAATCATTTAAAAATAGTCATCCAAACAAGAGATAAAATATTTATGTGAATATTTCATTAAAATTACTAGATTAATTTTTAATTCATCATTGTTTATACCTCATCAATTACATGAAAATTTTTACTGGAGGGGGTGTGATTAAAGAAAATACTCCACTTGACTTAGTAATAGATCCAAGCTGGCTGATCAAACAGATTGCCATCTGGTCAATCATTTGCCATTTGAAAGACCGCTCTAAAAATACCTTCATATAATAAGGGTTTAAATCTCATCAAAATGTAATGACGTCTAATTAATTTATGCTTGCTAGCAGGAAACAAACTTTCACTGTACATTTTAAATTCCCACTTGTAGTATGATTACGAAGACCCTCCAAGCTTCCCAAATTATTTCCCTAAAGATGAGGAAATGTATCCTGATTCTACTCTGTTGGTAAGTCATTATAATTCACTCTTGTGCCATTAGAGCAATCTCTAGCAACTTTTAAATTAAAGAGAACCCATTGACCTACTGAGCTCAATATACTAGATATAACATATACAAAATACGCATTTCCTTACTTTCACAAAGTAAATGCCTACGTTACAGAAAAGTAAGAAGATGAGCTAGCGCCTACAAACTATCTACTCCTCTGTAGAATGGGACAATGTAATTCCTACCTCCCCCATTTATTGTTAGATTCAAATGATAAAGCACACATTAAGAACACCTTCAGACTACTAAATCAGTATGATTATTATGTACACATACATACAATCCTCTGAAAATTAGATTCAAAGACTAAAGTATAGAAACTAAAAATAACACAACAATCTTTTTGTCTGAGCTGCTGTTGCTGAGTAGCAGGCATTAAACTGGAGCCAAGATTTTCTAAGAAGTCACTTTTTCCTAAAGAAATAAACTGATAGGCACCCGATTGTATCTGAGTCTCTTTCTCACATTTACACAAGCAGATTACCTCCTGAAAAACCCAATGTCAAGAGTAACAAAAAGGAGTAAATATAAAAGGACAAATCCTAAGAAAACAGCATAGTGTCTTGGAATGAGATTAACCCAGATTTGTACTGGGGGGGAGGGGATTCAGAGAGAGGGGATGATACAGGTTCTTGCTGTAAACAGCAGGCATCCTGGTTTCCACAAGGTAAGGTATGTAAGTGACTCTGATCAACGCAGCAGGCTGATGATCCCACTGTACATTTGATTTGGCTCAGGATCATCCAATCAAATTTGCTAACACAGTAGACTCCAGAAGAATCACCCATTAAAAGCAATCCAAATACAGACTCTAAATGTGCATAAGGCCTTTTGTGATCTCCGCTGGAGCTTATAGTATCTAACAGCTGCAACTGTGACTGTTCTAGCTAATTGCTCTCCGCAACAAAAATAAACAATCACTCCAGGAAGAAGACTGTATCCGCCAAATAATAATGAATTTTTTAACAGTCAGAAAGCTCAAATCTTGGTTTAAAATGCTTGCTACTGGTTAAAAGGGGGTGATGACTAAAGAACAGAGATTGAGACCCAGGAAGAAAGTCCTTATTTTGTACTTAATCATTCCCTCTGAACCTCCTCCCCCTCCAAAAAAAGGGGAAAAGGAAAGTGGTTTGTGTCTGAAAGAATTCAAGCAATCGGAGATATTTTAACTCCTGTATAACTTTTTAACATATGGGGGGAAAGAGCTGCACTGATTGGAGCTATTTTTAAAGTGCAGCTCCACCGTAAAAATAGACATTTACTCATAAGGATGCTTGAATAGAGAACAAGTCCAATCTACGTCTCATTGTTAAGAAAGGGGTGAAAAAAAGGCTGTCATGCTTTCAGGAGAGCAGTTTATGGTCCCTCTGTGATGTCATGGCAGGATCCAGGTGCACTCTAAGGAGCATCTTTCAGCCTCCTCAACCCTTTTAAAAGTGCTCTTCTACCATCAGCTTCTTCTCTGAGCACATGCAATAAGAAGTCAGTATTTACCAGAACCTTGCAAGAAAGAAGATCACTGCAATCAGACCCAGGAAAGGAGGAGGAAAAATTACTCACAATTGAATTCAATGTCCTTTCCTCCTCACCCCTATTCAGGAATGGCGAGTTTTCTTTTGCTAAGGAAAGAATAGATAGAAGTTGATTTATCAGTACTCTAGGCCATCAATGTGTCCTCTGAACTTAAAAAAAAAAGCTTAATACTTCTCCCCCATCTCTGCCTTTGCTGCTGAGTTGAAGCTTGCAACCAAATCACCCACCTTGTATAGGGGCAAGTAAGACATTTAAGACATCTCCTTAAACTGAGGTTTGGAGACATCACCCCAGTTCTGGATTTCAATAGACATATTGAAAGCATTTTATAAAGCCCAGGCTTTCTAAAAAGCCTTCAAGGAATAGAGTTGTAAGAGGAAACCAAATAGAAAGCCTGAATTTTATACCTTTCTGACATGCTGTCAGCAGCAATCAATACAATACAAGCCAGACAACTGCATTTATGTGCCTGTCCTAAACTAAAATGAGAAAAGCATTATTGTATGTCTGCTGGTTTTGTGATATATGGTCCAATAACATACATGTGAAGAGATGCAAACCTATACCACTAAATCATGTAAGTGTTGTGAACCAAGAGTTAGCTCAGCCATAAATACAAAAAAAAAATTTCTTTTCAGACACTCATGAAACAAAATGTTAAAGGAAAACATCCTTATGGAGGAAACAAATCTAAATATTTAAAATATCTATTAAAAATGTGCTATATAATTACAACTTAAAACAAAAAAAATGAAAAAAGGCACTTGAATATATTCTTCAGGAAAGGACTAAATTTTTATTTATCCTTTATAAGTTTTCTGCAGTGACCATATAATCCTGATGGAAGTTATACACAAAAATACAAATTATACTGAATGTATCATAATCATAATAAAATATTATATGCATTTAGCTGTAATTTAACTTCCAGACACCATACATATCCTGCAGAGTTCAAGAAATTTGATCTTATAATAGGACAGAGTCTGTGACAATCAATTCAACATGTATTTTAGTGAAAGACAGTCTCAAGAGTTATAAGAGCTGGGTTCAAATGTCAGGTTTTAGGTTAACAAAAGAACCCTTGAGAACTTTACCTTTTCTGGGTCTGACTCACATAAGGTTCTTATGCAGAACCTTACTCTGCTTAAGTAAGGTTCTGAACAAGACCCCTAAAATGCCTACCAGTTCAACATGAGTAAAAAGCAGACATGAATGAAATTGTCAGCCCAAGGAACAGGGTTAAAGCAGGTACTCAATGTACATTTAATAGAAGAGTTCCAGAAAAGGACTTAATAAACATTAGAAGGTAGCTTTCCAACCTGTTTGCTATGGTACACTGACATATCATTAAGGAACTGTTAAGATATCTATAGAGTGCTGAGATAATAATCTCCTCGGAACTACAGCATATTATATATGAGTTGAGAAGCACAACCTTTTAAATATCTACCAGTACACCAAAAAAGAAATCCTCGTTGTGATGGTTCAGATAAACTTATAAAAAAATATATCACCACCTTTCATATAAGAAAGACAATGTGTGCCTTATCATCTGGTACTTAAGCCCATTTAATCTTAAGATAGAAGACATGAGTAACAATTTACTTGAAGCAGCAAAGAGGCTATCATACACAGGAATGGATTTTAAAATGTATCTCTCTTTGAATAACTCCTGAAAACTAGAATACTTTCAACATAAATTGTGCACACATGGGAACGCACAGCAACATACACTCCGAAGACATTAAGTTCTGCTCAAAAAATGTAATATAGAAAAAAGGAAACATGATTTCAGGTTCAATACTTACAGCAGTATTTATCCCTTTTGTATAGTAATGGGAGTTTTGAGGTGGCAAGTCTGCTTTATTTCATGTAATCATTCCAACTTGCAACTTCACAAAACCTGTACTTTGAGAAAGATTAGTAACATGCCTGTAAAGACATCAGGGTTTACGTTGCATATGATGCTGAATGGTACCTCCCAAATAGCCGCTTTTCCTTCAACGTCCAAGAAACAAAAGTTCTGCATCTTTTGGATGACTGACCACTGGAAGCTGTGGATCACAGCTTCCCCATTCTCACCAGAGTAGCTGCATCTTGCAGCACAATCCAGAAAACAAATCCTTGCAAACTGTGCTTCATTCCAAAGTGTGGCTGCTGGTTCTGCTGTGTCTGCAAGGAGGTCCACAGAGCTGCTGGTTGCTTCTGCAACTGTACAGGGAGGATTCTCAGGAGAGTACAATAAAAATGAGAGTTAGAGATAATGTGGTGACCAGCAAGTGGTAGGTCAAAGTATCCTTCAGAATAAATAAAAAAATTGTCAAACCCTTTTCATTAAAGAGCTTCTGAAATGGTCCGCCTTCCCAAATGATTCCCC
The DNA here is from genome assembly GCA_004024945.1 of Uropsilus gracilis. Taxonomy (NCBI): domain Eukaryota; kingdom Metazoa; phylum Chordata; class Mammalia; order Eulipotyphla; family Talpidae; genus Uropsilus; species Uropsilus gracilis. The sequence goes on along the minus strand of PVHY01003144.1, from coordinate 68,368 downwards.
ACTGAAAGTATGGTTACTAAATTTCAAAATCACTAACAAAAAGGTAAAACTTTTTTTAACCAAACTTAAATCTCATCTTGGAATTATCTGGATTCCAATATACAATTGGAATATTATACAATTGGAATGGAAGATCCTCCCACCTTTTATGGTGATACTTGAGTGATGTGGGAAAGAAAAATACATAGATCCAATACAAGAGTAAACTGGGTACTGTAACAACTGGTAATACTATAAACACTAAGGTAGGATCACATCATTATCTAAATCATTGGATTTGAAAGGGATAGTGTCTGGAAAATAGACTGGGTCAGTATTCTATTCCTGAGGACATTTTATCTTTGGTCTTTTGCATACACTAGATAACATATCCCAAATAAAATGCCTCTTTTAAAAGAAGGCAATATACTTACTAGTAAATTCCATGCAATTCCTAAGACACACACACACACACACATATATATATATAAAATAAGAATATTTCTAGTGTTAGAGTAGTAACAGATAAGGGATCAAATATGTATGCTTTGCATTTTGTTATAGAGTCAATTTTCTAACTAACCTTTGATTTAACTAGCAATAAGACCAAAACTGTTTAATGTTTAAATTGTCCAGAAAACATTACAAGAAGACAAAGTATACCTACATGTGATCATTGTCATCTTCTTGAACTTTCTTCAACAATGTTTTAGATCCCACCTACTCTAACTGACCCAGCTCAACTCCTACTACTTTTGTGTGGCTTACCATTCCCATATCACAAATGATGCTCCCCCCAACACACACACACACACACACACACACACACACACACCATTCACTTCCTCCTTTTCAATGTAATTTGTACACATCACTTTTCACTTTTTAGTGTATATTTACTTGTGCAAATGGACAGATCTTCTGGAGCACAAGACAGGTTCTGTGAGAATACAGAGGAATAAGTCTTCCACACATAGAGGTCTGCTGTTCTGAGACATTTTATACAAAGGGGGCTCATGCTTGTTACTGTATATATTTGGTGGGAAAAGTAACATCCATGAGTATTTTTGGAAGTTAGTACCAAATACTATATTTTAAGCTATTTAAAGTAAAAGTAACGTTAGTATTGCATTTGAGAGTCTAAGACTAATATCTTAATTCAAATCAGAATAAGTCCAATTCTTTCATATTCAGGGTATTTGACCACATTAATGCTTTGCAATTTGTGATTTCATACATTATGCTTGGAGAAAGAACATCCAGCCACTTCCTCCATCAGTCCAACTATTCAGGTAATGGCTTATTGTGATAAAGTAACTTTTATTTTGCTTCAGAAATTCAGACAATTTACGGAATAAAAGTATCTGAAGAGTCACTAAACTAATGAGTCACTAAAGATTCCCTAAACTAAGTTCAGGCTGAAAATTACACAAGTGAGCAAACAGTTCAAGTAAGGAGAAAAATAATTCTTTAAAAAGAGTAGAGAAAGTTTGCTACTTCTGCAAATTGTAACTGGGTTTATAAAAACCACAGCAAGTCAGCTTGACATTTGCTTCTGAGTTCTTATCGCATTTATGGTATTACAGTCACAGCCTGGTAGCTTGTCTGTCCTCTCTTTTAGAAAAAGGGAGCTACATCTTGCTCACTTTTAAATGAGGGACACAGGTATAGATAAATGATAAATTTGTCTTTTGAGAGATCAAAAAGTACTTCTGTTTATTTACATGAACAAGAATTCTGGAAAGGTTTCAGCTACTTGACATCAACAAGCTGTGTACATAATAATGTAGATGCCTAGCCCTAGGACCAATTAAAGGAACTGAACCCACTTTGGAAAATTATACCCGAAGAATTCACTCAGGTTAAGAGAAGAATGAATCATTCACTACAATTAACAAAGTTATAAATTCTCTTCCTACAACAATTGTTAAGAATTTTAGTGTTTTCTTTGTTGTTTCTTTTCATCGGTCACATAGACATGAAAGATCAGAATCACTGTCCTTTGTTTTCTGTCAAATAAAAGGTTTTGGAAGCATATTAAAACTTAATCATACTTATTGATAAAATATATGCATTCTCTCATTTCTAGAGAAATGCATTTTCTCATACCTCTGAAAAAAGTTTTTATATTTTTACTACAAATTTACAGGCAGGAACCTTGCAAGGTGTTTAGTTTCAAAAGTTAAATTGCTCTCACATCTCTTCAAATCAGATTTAAGTGATGTTAAGATTAAAAATTTATGTTGGTCAGTCTAACGCTGAATCGTGATACTCTGTAGAGGTTTTGCAAGAACAAGGTGTGAAAAGATTCTAAGGAAAAAATAATTCTCCTCAAATACACCAGTAGCTTCAGTCTCCTCTGAGAATTCTTTCACTATCTCTCAAATATAAAAGAACTGCTGATGTGCAAACCAGTCATAACACTGATAAGCAAGCAAGAGGAGAGAGGTGAGGGGAGGATGTTCCAACATCACAAAATTAGAGTATTAAATTCATATAATAAAAAAGGGAGTATAGAGATTTGAGATTAATTGCATGTTGAAAGAAAAGGAATTGTCTTGTCATTCAGCTTAGCTCTTGACTATAAAGTTGTGACTTCAGGACAATTACTTTTAGAAAGGCTTTTTTACCAAAAAAGCTGACAGATACAATCAATACTTGGCTTTTTTTTTTAATACTTCATTATTATATTAAATTTTCTTAAGTTATAGAGAAGTGTAATCTTTTCATAAAAGATGGGTAAATTTATTTTTCCTTCCTAAATTTCACACCAATTAAGACCAAGGGTGAATGAAATCCTGCCAGTGGGAAACAGAACAAGTTACTGTCTTTCTATTTGAATTTCCTTTGGTTTTCAAGTAAACATGTGAGGACTGTGGCCATTTGTTAAAAAATAAACAAAACCCCAAAGGTTATTAAATCAGAGTTAGAGAATGATGTTAGTATTCCATTACCCAAATTGCCACTAGCAGATGAAAACATGTATCCCTATGAAAATGAAGAGTAATATTTGAAAGTTAATCAAAAGGTGTTATTCCAAAATTTTTCTGCATTCTATTTCAGTTACCATCCCTTCCAAATTCTTACTTTAGGTAACAATGTTTTCAATTAAGGCTCTGAGAAAACCTCTTAACTCAAGAGAGTAAGTTTATAGATTGTATACAGGATCACCCAAAATGTGTATAAACACCTACTCACCACACTGTTCTTTCCCTTCAACTTTGTTTATTGATGTACTGAACATGAAAAAGTACAAAGAATCCAAACACAAAAGAAAACATGTACAGCCTCTTAAATACTCAACAGAATATATTTTCTATTCCAACAGATGTGAATTAAGTCATACTGTACAACTTCAAATAAATACCAGCCTTACATTTTATTAAGTGCTCTGATAAACACTGTAAAGTGAAGCACAATTTGCATGCCCTCTCATCAATGCCTTGGTTTGCTACAGTAGTATAGGAAAGAAGCATGTAGCTGCTGTTTTCCCCTGAGGGAAACCTTATTTTTTTTAAATATATATACATGTATTTTGTTTTTTTAGCTTTTTTTATTAACGCAGAAGGTTAACTCTGACAATCTAAATGCACCTAAGGATATGAGAAAGTGCTAAGCCAATTGATTTCTGAATAGCATTGAGTGGGTCAGCATGAAAACTCGCTTATTCACTTTAGCACGCGCCTCACAGTATATGTACTGTACTATACTGAAAAATTTTATAACTACAATTTTAAATAATAAAAAATAAAACTCAACGCAACCGCAAAGATAATGTACAACTATGTTATGCATAGCACATTGCCTGTTCTAAGGGGAAGCATGTGAGCATCTCAGTTTATACAAAAAGCAGGACGTAACTATATAGTTCTCAGTGCATCCTGATGAAGGCATTTTTGCCTTCAGCTTTTTTGAAAATTTATTATAAGCTAGATGCTAATCAGAAAATATTTTGTATTTTTTAAAATTTCTTTCATACATGGTAAAGACTTATTTTATTATTTCCCCAAATAGTGGTTTAAGCATCATACAAAGTTAAATTTCAATAGCATACAGATATTTATGATTTTTGTATGAAAAATGTAAGGAAATTTGTTCAAAACCTATGGTTATACTCATTTTTTTTTTACCACAAACATATTTATAAACGAAAATGTAGCATCACCATAAACAGCTGAAGCTAGACTATCTACAGACAAAATTAGCAACAAATCTGATGCACTGTAAATTCAAGTCCTCAGGACAACAAAAGTGATTAAGCAAGACCTCAAGTAACAATGTTAATGCCATTTACAAAGGAAAAAACTGATACAAAAACATTCAAAACCTGAACATCACTTGGCATGTAAGGGAAAAATAAAATAAAATTAGCTGAAAGGTTCATAAACACAAGGTCTTATTTACATTACACAAAGCTCAGGTGTTAGCCTTGAACGTAACTTTCAAAATACCTTCAAATATATCCAACTCAGATCACTTTTGCCGATTTGCTGCAGTACAAATCATGTGCAACATCTTTTTTTTTCCTTAAGACAAAACAATTCTTCAAACAATACTGCAAGTACATCACTAAACACCATGAGCTCTATCTGAAGGGATTTCTTTAGGAAGAACAGATTTTTCCCCCATCTCTTGGTAATTTAAATTTCTTGCCTGCTCTTATATATTCTTTTGTAAATTTTTTTTATTTGTTTCAAAATCACAAATCAATGTGAGCCACCTATCACATAATAACCAGGATGATCAGACGCTCCACTGGTGATTACAAAAACGAAACCAGCAGTGTTCCCCCATTGATTCTACTACGCCTTTCATACAAAGATCTCAAAAGTATTTTCTACATCATAAATCTTTCTAAATTTTCCAACCACTGCAAATTTCCTGGTAAATTTTAAAAGCTCACTAGGTGTCATATGAAGAGATTTCTCAAAGTATTCAAGTCAAAATATTTGTTCCAGGACCAGTAAAAAGTTTCTCCAAATTTTCTTTTTTATAAAAATAGATGCTTTTTTTAAACCCACATCAAAGAGGCTCTTATCTCTTTGGCAAGGTACTGCTTTACGAAAAGTTCTCCAGTATTCTTACAATAAGCGTTTATAATGTAGCCCCCCCCTTCCCCAACCCAAATCATAATTACAAAATAAATATTGTTTTTAACTTCATAAATAAAAATGTAAACTTCAAAATACTTTTCTTAGACATAACAGCAATGCTTTAAATGTAAACCAAACACAAAGCTAATCAGTAAAAGAAAAAAACGGGGGAAAAAAAGACACAACCAACTGAAGAATTACAACACAAAGCCTCAATATTTACTCACAGGTTCAAGGCAGTTATGTAAAAAGAAAAGAAATGTCTTCCCTTAGCTGAAACACTTTAAAAGGTCCACCTTCTTCAAAGAAGGCAATAGAATGCAATGTGACAGGTAAAAACCCTGTACCTCTTGTCCATATTCAAACATAAAAGATATTTAAGAAGTTTTAATTCAAATACTAGCAATAAAAAATCTCACATATTCTTAGGATGCTAAGTAGTCGTTTTATCCCCATCTCAACACTGACTTACAAAGACATTTACTAATGTATAAAGTTTCTCTTAACTTGCCTTTGTTGTATAGTTTTCATATATAAATGGACTGAGGACAAGAGCTCATTAGGCTTTGTGCGTTTTGTTTGTCTTAAAGGAGACCTGCAGTACTCTGTCTCCCAGACGGTATCCATTGAGGCTAGCTATCGCCATGGCAGCCTCATCATAGTTTGTCATAGTCACAAATCCAAAACCTTTGCATTTATTGGTGTTAAAGTCACGGATGACCTTCACGTTGGTGACAGCTCCAAAAGGTCCAAACATCTGCCACAGGATACTCTCATCTGCATCAGGAGCCAGGTTGTACACAAAAATACACCACCCTGTTCCTGGATGTCCCGGGATATTAATTCCAGCCAAACTGGTCATTCCATCAATGGTCATTGGAGAAAACCTACTAAACAAAATAGGAAAAACATACACACACACACACATACACACACACACACACACAAACAGAAACAGAGATTGGTTATAGCCATGGGCTTAAATATTTCTTTTTCCTTTCCCATCCCAAAAGTTTAGTAACTTCCCATCCCCCAACAATACATACAATTTGATGTTTCAACCCGTTTGTGTGTGGCTTGCAGTGACATGCTATACTATCACAGTATTAATAGTAAGTCATGAAATGGCCATTCTATGTTGAATTGAATACTATAATCCACAACAGCAAAGAAATATATTTAGAACTGGCATCATGAATTAAGCAGGGTTTGAGGTGAAGGGACCAACACAACGTAAACATGCTATAACGTCTCAACGCAATATAAAACAAATAAAGGGCTTTAAGGACCAGGTGGTATCCAGTGGTATAAAATATTCCTTCAGTCAACTGTGCTTCAGAAAGCAGTTTTTCACTAGTTTGCACATGCAAAAGAAAACCCAACAAAAACTTATGAGGGATGTCACTCCCCAAAATCAAAGAAACTAATCAATTATGGGAAGGGATTATGAATATTATGAACCTCTATCATTACCTCTTTACTCCATAAGCCATATTGAGCAGATTGTCCAACCTGCAAAACATACATTTAGCAAACTTCAGTTTTTAATTTTTCCCCTTGATGCTCAAGAAATTTGGGCTTGTTACTGCCATCTTCCAAGGGGATATTTGTGTATTAACTGTATCTGAATTCCTAAGAGAAAGGGTAACCACTGCCACAGGAACAATAACTCTTTCAATTGATATAGTTTCTCTCTACAAGAGTTAGTGCCAAGACAGGGGAGTGCTAAGACAGGGGAATCACTGGTGGTCATCTGAGGAAACCATTTCAGGAAGCCTCTGAAATAGTGCAGTGAACCTCTGTTTCACCTTTAACCAGAAAGGTGCTAAGTGCTCCATACATGTACCTCTACATACTTAATGTTACTTTTCACTTTCATAAGTCTAATGGGTCCTAAATATACTATAGTATACAAATTGGTGTCTTTTGTTGCCCCAAAACACAGGGATATTAAGTAAATCATGGCAGCAATATTCAAACTCTGCAAAGTTCCATAAATTTCCCTTCAACCTCCCAACTTTGAAAGCTTTTAAGTCCTTCAAAGTGGTGCCACTACAGGTGGAAAAGAACCTTATAGTCAACCTCAGTCAGAAACATTTGTTTTTCTCAATGTGCTCACTTAAGATTTAAAGAAAGGAAAACACACTGCTCCAATGAGCCACAAAACAAGGTCAGACCCGAGGCTGACACTGTATTAATTCTATTAGGCTATAAAAAGTGTAGCTCTATATAAGGTGTAAGAAGCTAGAAAGAACTTGAGGTTCTCTTAACATTTTAAAAGAAAGTAGTTAGAGGAATACAGGAACTCTTTAAAAATAATCCTCCCCGTTTCTCCTCTTCCAAAGTTAAGTTCATTCTGCAGTTTTTGACTCTTCTTGCTTCATCATTTTAATAGATTATTCTGATGTCCCAACATTTCCACACTGCATACCAATTAATTACAATTGTTTAAAGGAGGTAGGCACAACCTAACACTGCCCATATAACTACTTCAGTTTCTGAAATATTCAACACTCTCCATATATGACCCAGGATCATTTTTTTTTTCTTTTAGCATCTATAAAGGTACATGTGAAAAAATGTCTCCATACTACAGCCTAACCTGCAGCCCCAAGTGAGGCTATAGAGCACACATGAAAAAGCAACTACTTTTAATTTTATGAAAACTAAAACCTATCTCTTTCTGGTCTTTCAGAATCTGAAAATGAACCTTGAATTCATACATTGCTGCTCTCAGTCACACCTGGGCATTTTGTGTACCTGATGTAATTTAAAGTGTAAGAAAAAGAACAAGTCACAATGACAGAGGGTCTTCATTTGTGTGACCCACTACACTCTCAGGAACACAAGTTCATTTCTCATTGTACTACTGAGCATGGAGAACAGGTCTAGATCACAGCAGGTTTACAATAAATATCTGTTAACTGAATAAAAGCAATGAGGCTACTAACATTATACATAATGATGTAAAAACTACTAGGGGGGATGATTGGCAGGAGAAAAATATATGCGTGAAAAGAGGGAATCAGGTGGGAAGGCTTTGTTTCTGCAGAGGTGATGACTACAGCTACAGATGATATGCCTCTATACTAAAAAATAAAGGTCACAAACACCAGGAAATATGCGTATAAATTATTATCATCACCCATAAAGTAATGTGATACAAAAAACTTCATAAAACCGCTAAATGATCAATACAGAATGTATTTGTGGTATAGCGAATAATCTGCAGAAGAGAATAACACATTGAGTTCTCTTTCTAAAGCAGTAAGAAGCCCATATGCAGAGACACCATATCAATTCATTCAAAATAGTTATACCATTTGTGTCCATCAGTTAGACTTAGTAAGTACTTTCACACTCTACCATCACCAGCTTAGGGTACCAAAGTCCAGATACTCAACCTCTCAGGCAAATTACCAATATTTTCAAGACAGTATGGAAACTAACTCTTCCTCAGAAGTGATGCCTTCAGAGTCACATTTTATTTTCCACCATCCATCCCAGGAACCTGAGCAAGAGGCCTAGGACTTTTCTAGTAGGATCTCCGAGTACCTGCCCAATGGAGCTCGTATTTGCCCTACTTACATTTTATGATACCATCCATGATTTTATAATTCATTTCCCATTTTAGGAAAAAAAGAACTTAGTTCTTTGAAATTTACAAGTCATATACCTCTACTCCCCTCTCACTTCTCTCCCATATACAAGGAAAAGAGGGAGGAGCACCAGACCTAAGAAACAGAATATAAGCAGTAATGGAATTCCCCTGCCTGCAAGGAGTTAAGTCTAAAAGGTCTGAACTCTGTACCCATGCTTCCCATGGGAGTTGAGCAAAGGCAGCGAGTCTCCAAGTGGAAACCAAGCATCCCAAGTCTTACAGGAGTTGAAAACTATAAACTAGGTGGTTATAAAAGAGAATGCTGTATACAGTTTTAGCTCAGCTACATGGATCATTATTCTCGGAAATATGTATCTTTGCTTGATCTGTTCAAGACAGCCATCTTTTATACATGGTTATTTAAAAATGCTAGCCAATGTTTAATGCAGACCAAGTTATTAACCTCCAGAATGAATTGCATATGTGAGAGCACATGCATGATGATGTACTGCAGCACAGCAAGAAAGTATAAAGGGATCTATAAAATATATTTTTAAACATTAACTTTAATCTTTAACCAATTTAATAAAAGTCTGTACCCAACGCCCTCTCTCAGTTCACATGTGGCACATACTCTCCTGAGAGAAGAACAAGCACTCCTCAAAGAGACAGTGATACTGTCACCCCTGCTTTAGCTTGGCCATGATGGACTTGACAAAAAAAACCACAGTAAATGGATTTGGAGAACTGGGAAGTCTAGCTGTAAGTAAAATAATCCTCAAAGATTCAAAATGATTCCTGCAAAAAATCACTACTACCAAGAAAATGAAGGAGAGCTGATTATTTCTCCTCTTCCTACAAGCAACATTATGAGGTTAAATATAAAATAATCAACATGCCTCACATGAAGTAACATAAGAAATTAAAAATTACTGAAATAATTTTGTGAATCTTGCTTAAAAAGTATATAATTTATTAAGATACTAGGTAAAAAATGGAAAGTCAGTGAAAATGATAATAAGCAAGATACATTTATTTTATCTTTGCACATTTTGATTTGCTGTGTCTGATCAGGGTTTATGAATTAAAAAATGTAATAGCACAAGTACATGTGCATATAATTTCAAAAAAACATACTGAGGATACAGTCTATCAATAGGAATAAAATTCTGTCTATTACGAGGCAATATTTAAATAAAATAATGTTAAGTAAAGCATTCCCATTACAAAACTAAATGATTATACGTAGAGAAAAAGAAGGTACCTATGTCTAGTTTCCACAAATTTTAGCTGATGGGCTATAAAAGGGTTCATGTTCAAGTGAAAGTGGGAAAGTCAACTAAACTAAGAAATAAAAACATAAAATTCTAAACCTTACAAATAATCTCAAAATTTCTCCAAAACAATGACCAAGACCTGCTTTGAAGTCATTAACTATAACAATATCATCAACTTACCACCTTATCCAATTAGATCATATTATCTGTCTTCTAAGAGAGAATAAAATTATTCAAGAAGACTGATACCAGTTTCTTCCAGAAAGAAATCATGATGGCGCAACTAGTACTTGCTTTAACTGATGCAAGTACTGATTTAAAATGCTCCTTTAAAAAAGCATAAAGGCTTAGAGAAGCAGGCACAGAGGCCATTAGACTAGATCACATTCAATAAAATTAAAGCTGCTCCAAGACAAAAAAAAAAAATTTGGCCAAAAGTTTTATAAGATACCATATCCCAAGAATATACTTAAGGGGCTTGAATTACACGATCCATCCAAGTAAGTAATGCAGGTCTACTTTTGAAAACTGTAGTCAACTAAACAAACCTATCAGATCACTAGTGCTCATGCTCAGATAATTCTAGCTATTCATAGGAGTTAAGTGAGTCATAAGCTTCACAAGCCCACTTTCAAAGTTAACTCCTATTACATTCTCCATCTCTCCCCAAATTCAAAGTTACTAATTCAATTGAAAAATACACAGCAAAAAGTTTTCTAAATGTCACCTGAAAGGTAACAAATTCAAGAACAGGATAAAATAATTGCCTATCTAACCGGACCTGACCTAAGTAAAATTCACAAGAGTAAATAAAATACCAACAAAACAAGTAAATCCTCAATTCAAGAGTAATTTTGAGGTGAAAGAAAATAATTTAACCTTAATTCAACCAAGGGAGAATTAAACAAAAAAAATCAAGGTGATGACAGTCAAGTTTTTAAAGGCACTTAAAGAAAAGCAATCAAACATGCAACACATTAAACCTGAAGTCCAGGAATAAAGATTCACAATTCCTTCTAATAATCAATCTAGATCCAAGTTCACTAAGCTCAATGACTAGTTTTTATTTCATTATCTGGAAAGAGATCAAAGAGGACAGGGGTACTGAAACAAGAATTAAGCATATGGAGGGGAAATAAAAATGTTCCCCATTTTCTCAATCAGGATCCCCTCACAAAGGATAATTTGTTTTTCTTTTCTCAAAATTTCTTCCATAGGAATCAAAGAAAGGAACACTTCCCATGTTAACGATAACTAGAACTGAAAGAGAAAAGCACGGAATGGGCAAAAGTTTTTTGTTTTTGATTAACTTGACTATCACAATATTCTGTCAAGTTTTACCCTACTAAAAATGAGAAGTAAAGCATGCGGGAAGGGAAGCAGGTTAGTTAAAAACAGACATAGCAGTTATAGGACCTAATAGTTGAGTCACCTACATGTCTACAAGCATCCTCTTAGAAGATTCTACCATCTCAGTCCTCTTGTCCAGTATTCCTCAGATATCAATCTTGATTCTAAAGCAATGTTAGTTAATAATTACCATAAAACAAAAATAGATCTTAAATCAGGAAACATAAAACACAGCTAACAATTTAAATTAATACACTTAATTTAAATTGTATTAATTTAAATTAAATTGTACTAATGTAATTTAAACTAACATTTGATATCTTATACTTTCACAGTGTTAAAATAAACAGGTAAATTGTAAAGAACGTTTGAATATTTAAGCTCAAAATCTGTGCTATCCAGAGAGCTCTTAGATTATTAACTAGATCGGCTGATTAAGATACCTCTAAAATGCCTAAGAGTTGTCTGTGCTAAATTTGGGGGGAGGGAGGAGGGGAAAAGTTCATTTAAAATGCTACAGAGGTAACATACTGGTAGTACCCAAAAAATGACTTTGTGAGACTTCTTTTTCACAATGGCAAACATCAAGCAGCCCAATGTACCTCTCCTTTCAATCAAACTGCCACGACTATCCACAGTCAAAATGGCATTCTGACAGTATCACCTCTTCTCCTAGGGCAAAAGCCAGTCTTATAGAAACTGAATATGGCATAATATCCATGGTAAGTTTCTTTATCATACCTCAATAAATATAGTAATTTTTTATAAAGATGGTATTTGATTTTATAGACACTCTCTTCAGCACTCTAAATACTGCCATGAAAAAAATGCCCGTGACTTAAGCTGGAAAAAATTTAAATCCTTACCAATTTACATTTATGATTACATTTTAAGGTAGCTATTCTGCTCCAGTAAGGCAAGAATAAAATTTATATGCTCTTGTGATTAAAAAAAAAAATTAGCACAGGGGTTAAATGGCAGATGGCTAAAATATACCACATGGCAAAAAAAGCGGTATGAAAACATGTTCTGAGAAATAAAAACTGACTTTTGTTTATGAAACCAAAAGCTCTTTGTGCTCTGTTTTAACTTCTTATAGTTACTGTTAATCTCACCCCCACATTAGGGAAATTTTATGAATGACTTGGTTTGATTGTTAACCCAGGGTTAGAATAAAGATTGAAAATTTGTAATATATATACGTGTTTATGAAATAAAATGTCTTCTTTGCGCTAAAAAGGCATGGTCATTCTCTGGAGTTTACAGAGGTCAGAAAACTACCATGCACAGGCCAAATGATGCAGACTTCCATCTGCTTTTGTATTGCCTGGAATTAAAGAATGGTTTTTCTATATTTTTAAGTTCTATTAAAAAAGGATGTGTGCAACAAATCCACAAAATCTAAAGTATTTATGACCTATAATTTTACAGAGAAGATGTGCCATGCCCTAAACTATATGAAATAAAAATTTGAAAAGGGAAAAGGGATTCTTTTGTAGAAATTTAATATATTCACAAAGTTATATTATCCTTAGTGGCATAAAACAAAGTAACTGAAAGAGCTTGACCTAAGAAAATGATGCAAAAATACAATCTCATGGTATAAAAATATGTTTTAAAAAGAGGATATCAGCAGTAATGAAAACAAGATAATCCCATATTCTGTAGGTCATGGTTTCTCAATGTTAATACTATTGGCATTTGGAGTTGAGTAATTTGTTCTTGTTGGGAGCTATACTGCACACTGTAGGGATATTTAACAGTGTCCTTGGCCTCTTCCCACTCAATGCCAGTAGGACCCACCACTCAAGTAATGCCAAAATAAATGTCTGTAGGTACTGTCAAATGTCCCCAGAGTGGCAAAATTGAAAGCCAATGCCATAGGTTATTTTCCTTTTGGCCCCTCCATCATTACTAGCAAAACATACTATGTCCCAAGTTGGTTTTCTCTGTGCCCATAAGAAAAAGAGAAAAAAAAAATGTTACTAAAACTGACAACAGGTACCAGAGAATTCTCTCAATAACAGCGCTGGACAGGGACCCTAAGAGCTCTTGAGTTGAGCAGCTGGGCAAAATAATCAGATCATACTTACCTAAAACGCTGTGCCTGCTGCGCTAGAGGTCCTGGATACCTTCTGTTTGGAGACTGGTACAGCTGGGAAAGAATGGCCTGATTGGTTTTTTGGCTTGGATTATTAGCAAACTTTACAGTGATTGGCTCTGTGGCACCAGGAGGTTTCTGGCCATTTAGGCCTTTGATAGCTTCTTCTGCTTCAATCCGCTTGTCAAATCGAATAAACCCCACACCCCTTGATATGCCTATGGTAGATGGGTAAGAATTTGGGAAAGAAGGAGTAGAAAAGAGGAACAGGAAAGAAAAAAGGGGTAAATTAGTTTTTTTCTCCCCAAGAACATTTTTTCACCCACCTATAATATCTGCCAAAAATCACAGGAACAAAAAGTTTTACCTAGTAACAATTCAGGATAAAATAATAAGCAAAATTTAATGTGTGAAGTCATGACATAGTTTAAACGTCTATTATCATACTCCTACCAATGAGCCAAGAAGAAAAAGCATATAAGTATGTCCATGTTTCCTCTCCCCAATTGCCATCTTTCTCTCCCATATACTCAGCTATTTAAATAGTATCAATAGCATGCCTGAGTTCTAGTTTTCGTATTATGATATTGGACAATGAGTTCAGAAGTGAAAAATAGAATTAGGCATTTGCTGAAAATGTTTAAGAACTAAAAATACATGCAGAGCAGCAGATGTATTTTCAGGTAAATTCTTAAATAATAAATTTAAATTAATAATTCAACATACTAATATTACATATGAGACCAGTCTTACAAAAACTTTTGTAAAGAGGCTTTCCTAGTTCACTGGACTTACTACTTGTAACTAGCTGTATTTTATCCAAGAAAAATTTTAAGGAGAAAAATAATAAAAGAGGACTTAATTTTTTAAACTGATAAATTAGAAAATCTAAAGATTTCTGGCTTTGGCAGCATTACTCCTGAGTATGAAATTTCATTTCCTCGCCTCAGCCCCTCTCCATTCTAAGAGACAAGAACAGGTATCCAGAGGGTAGGCCCTATACATGTACAGTTTTTAAGAAATATTAGAGAAAACTCAATTTATTATTTAATTAGTATGAATGAGCTAATTCAAACTCAGTTAGATTGATGACAGCTGGCCAGAATGGAGTAATCAGTTGCAAGAAAATACTTTCTTGGCAAGCAGTAACAATATCAGTCTGGTACTAGTAGGTAAAAATTCTGAACAGTATGTCATCGGATAAAAGAATAAGAAGTTATTAATAAAGATATGCTGAAAAAATTCACTAACCCATTATAAGAATCTTCCAAAGAAATGAAGGTCTACTTGCTTTATTATTTGATACTGTGTAAAGTCAATGGTTTAGACTGTTATTCTAAGGTAGATAGGATTTCTTCCCCACTCCCCCCAAAATGTAGTGCCCAGAACAGTACCTATCAATTTACTGTTCCTATTTAAACTACACCCCATTGTACATAATTATCACTTGATGGATGAATTAACAAAATGAAAGTCTTTTTTTCAAGTAAATAAATTTTCCTTGAAAACCATTAAGTATAAAGAAGGAATGGTGACACAATAGCAAATGTATCCTTTTAATAATCCGCTAGCTGCTACCAACAATTAGTAACTCTACAACTCAAATACTCCATAAGGAAAGCATTATACTAGCAATGAAATTAGCTCTACACAGGCTGAATCACCTAAACCTATGCTCCTCAAATCTGATCATAAATCATAATAATAACCTGGAAGGGGTAGGTAAAAGCCTAATCTCAGTTTTTTTATTTAGGCTTGGGTGGGGCCAAGAATTTGCACCTTTAGCAAAGTTCCAGAAGAATGCTGATGCTATAGTTTACAGGGAGCCACTTATTGGGAACCAATAACTAAACTAAAAGGTAGAGAGGCAGATCCACCTGTAAGCTAATATGCTCAGAACAGCCTAGTAGCTAAGAGATGGCTTTCTATAACATAAGTGAAAACTACTTTCAATTCACCAAGTTCTCATTAAGAATGAATGAGTTTAAAAGCAGGATGATATGAACAAAATTAATTTGTTTAAAGCAGCAAAAATGCCCTTTTATCTGAATTGCTAGGCAAGGATTTCTATTTAACCCCATTCACAGTCTGTCTGATTTAATGCATTGTGACAGAATGTAAATGGGGGATTATGAAATGCCAACTCTGGAGGAAAAAACAACAACTATGCTTTTATATACTTTTATTTGACCAAATTTTCCTCAAATAGCAAAATGAACAGGCCATTCTCCCAAGCACGTATATGATGATAGCTATCTTTCTACCTAGAACTTGAAGAATGGTGCTTCCTATGAGGCCCATTAACAGCAAAGCGGGACATAACATGGGCTGTTTCTGATCAAATTTGTATCACGTAAACTGGTTTTCATTTGAAGATTTAGAAACCTGGCCTAATTTTATTATAGCTCATTCATTGTCTCCCTAGGGGGAAAATGCAGACATTGTAACATACAATGTATTTCCATCAGAGTTTCATCAAGAGATAAGAGAAATAAGAGGGGAAAAGAACAGAGAGGAGAAAAAAAAAAAAAAAAAAAAACAGAAAGAAAAAAGTATAATCTGCTATTTAAAATAAAAATCTCACAAACTATATGACACTATTGATGACTTACTCCCCCTACAAGCCATTTCAATCTGTATTTAACTGCTTTTTAAAAAGTGATACCTTTATAATATGAGTACATACCTCAGCTTTTAAAATTCATAATCAAAACTATATAGCTAGCTTTTCTTTAAAAGCTTTGGCAGAAGGAGCCCTCACATGAAAAGAAATTTAATAATCTTATTAGTCTTCTACTCTCGGTTTTGTTAAATTATATTGCACACAATACAATACAGCTTTCTAACATTCGAATCATTTTAATATTCAATATACATTTTAACATTCGAAATGTCATACACACACATACATACAAGACAGCATGGACCTCGAAAATAACCTTACCAACAAAAATCAACATAAATGTAATTGTCTGTTGGAGAACCAACTGTATATTGTTGCATTCAAGTATGCTTTTAAAAAATAAGACTTTTATTAGTACTTTATAAGGAGGATGGGGGTTGTTTCACACAGCAGCTTGAAAACAAAGACTAAAGCATCTGCAAATTTATTACAAGCCATGGAACAGGCTTCGAACCTACACCTTCAGGGTGGAAATGACTCAAGCTCACTCACTACACTCAACAATCTATTTTTATCTATGCATATTTATGAAGAATTCCAGCTGAAAATTGCATTCTTTGGCCCACATATATCTTTGATTTGTTCTTGAGATAAGACTGCTGTATGGGGAGGCAGAAAACGTCACAATCTACCAGTCAGAAAGAGGAAAAGATTGTCTAGAGCAGTTGCCTACTTACCAGTGACCTGGTCAACAAGAATACGAGAAGTAATGATGCGCCCATATTGTGAAAAAAGCTGTTCCAACTCCTTCTGGGTCATTGTCTTCGGAAGTCCACTGACATACAAATTTGCATCTCTGATAGAAGCTGAACTTGGGCGAGCATAGGAAACCTGGAAAACGGAAGTATGATTATATGTACAGGCACACTTATTTACTTCCTTCTTTTAGAAACTTAAAGACTGTCTGAAGTTAGCTAGTAACTTTCCCATTGGGGCATACAACAAACACTGAAGCTAAAGCAAACACAGTTATTTACTATTTTACTCCTTTCTGAAGAAATTCTAAATGAAGAGGAAATGTCACTGCCCTGGGCAGAGTGAGTATTTACCCCAACAGGGCTTATTAACTTTTCAAAATAGACCAGCGGTACACATAGAACAGTACTACTCATGATAATAGGCTGTTTTCACTGAGACCAACCCCCTAAACTGGGGGGTTTAGATTAGGCTCAATGGATTTATTTTAAAGAATCAAAAATCACTTTCTGCATTTTTGTTACATCTTTTCAGACCTTTTCCATTGGGAGGGGTGGTGTGGAACTTAAAAAACTTATTCTGTGATTGTATATTCCTTTATTAAAAAATAGCTTCCTAATATCCCTAGATTTCCAGAAACTTAAATGTGAATGAGATAATTTCCCTGCTATCATCTATTGTCTCTTATAGAGAAAATTTTCAACCTTGATTTTCAAAAAATTTTAAGTACCTTTGTTGACTTTATCTACAATTTTGTGCATCCTTTCTAAAAGCTTCATCTTTAAGATAAAATATCCAAATTCTATAAGGATGGAAGACAAAATAGAGTTTGAATATACTAGTTTACAGTCAACATTCTTCATGTGAGATCCCTGAGGGAAGAAACTGCAGCTATCTTGTTACTTCATATTCAGTTACCTTGGCATGAAATAGATACTAGTTTATTTGTTCAGTATCTGACTCTAAGAGGGCAAATAATTTTCTGGGTCACAGAATTTATGAGAGAGTTCACCAAGTCACCTAAATCTTGCCCAAATTATATGAGATAACCCTTTGCTCATCTTTGCCAAATTTTAGATAGCCCTGAGTCTCACATACTATTCCAGGTCACATTTCCCTTGGTTGAACTGTTAGCTCTTGTCTGTGAGGTCAATATACCCCATTTTCCAGACAGTTCATAAAAACACTGAGCAGTTTAACTCTGGGATTGATTTGCTGGATTACCATGGTATGGTAACTTCTTCTGCCACTCATTTTATCCATTAGTATGAACTTTATCTAGCTCATAACAATGTAAAATAATAAAAATCAACTTTCAATTTGAACAATGTTCAGTATAAAGCACCAAATATCTTCTCCATGGTTTAAATTCTACTCACATTTTTCTGCATTGTCACTTTTAAGCCAGGTTTCACTACTTTAATAGAAGTCTCGCTATCTTTTACCTTGTCCCAGGTACTGTTAACATTAATACCCCTATCCTATATTCAATGACTTATTTTTGGAAGTCACATTAGCACTGTCTGACCTATGAATACAAGAAATTTGACATTTTCAGAAGATATATAACTAGGCACTCTTTTCTTTAAACACATTTCTCCCAAATACATTTACAAGTGTTTAAGTGTACAAACACTTGTGTTAGAAGTATAAACACTTACAAATGTGAGTGAACAATAAGAAATGAATTAATATTTCAAGTGATCACCAAAAGAATTTAAGTGGAACATGATCTTGGGACTGCTACTCATACACATACATATATATTCACATCACTGGAACCCTGGAACCATATACATACATACATACATACATGCATACATACATAAAAATTAACAGCAAGTCAGCTGTGTATTCTGTTCCACACAGCATCACTAAAGTGTTTCCTTTATGAAGCACCACTACCTAGAGGCAACAGTGAAAGCATCCACATATTCTCATAGTGAAGAAACGAACTTCCAATTACTGATGAAGCATGCAGCTCTCCACATAAATCAAGAAAGTTGTAAGTCTAACAATGGACAGAAGTGATGCTTTTCTAACTGACGTATTTGGCTTCAAAATTATATTCAATTCATTAAAAGCTTTGTGAAACTTGGACAAATTCTTTGCCTGTCACATAATTTTAAAGTCTTCTGTGTTGTTATTAGAAATGATTTCTAATCCATATAGAATGCTTGATTAGCACAGAACATATAAAACTAGGTGATTACATCAGTAACTACCAATTATCTCAACATGCATGCATCTAGGAATATAGACCCAGACCAATCAAGTTGAGAGTAACCATAGTCCAGTAGTATGTTCCAGAATACTTTACTCATGTAGTGACAGTCATTGCTTTGTGTATTTCAGAGTACTGTGGGTGGAATGCTTTAAGAATTATCCTAAAATATATTTAGGAAAAGTTTTATATTTAGTGCTTATATAAAACTTTTGAAAATATACCTTGGGGTTCAGTTATATTATCTATGTCTGTTTCTTCCTTCAATGTTTGGTTGTCAGTACACATTAGCATCTATAAATTCAGTCTATATTGAATATATTTCTTTATTTTCTGTATTCTTGATACTCTAGTATTTGAAGCTGGGATCCAGGAAAGACTACCCCTCACAAGGATTGCTAATTCCTACAAAGAGCAAACTAATCAACTGAGAGCATGCCTTTGATATAGACAACCAATCCAAAGTCCACATATTCCCGGTCTCTTAAGCAAAGGCTGAAATGAAATGCTATACTAAATCTGCTATATTAAATCACCTTGGGTACCACCCCAGACCACAGGGATGACCCTTCTAGTTCAGAGTTCTTCAAAATTATTCTAGTTATCCAAAGCTAAACTTCCTCAACATACCTTCCCTACTCACCCATTTCTTCCCACTCAACAATGGCTATGGCCACACCAGACTTTTCTCTCTAACTCCTGACCATCCCTGGGGCTTCCCCATGTGATCCAGTGTGCTACTTAGTGCCTCATGTTTCTAGAGACCTGTGTGAGTATGAACTTCTTTCTGTATTATATCATTTCCATGTCTGCATGTCTTACTTTACCTGATTAAAACAAACAGGAACATTTCTAGATTACAGTCACGTGAAAAAGGCTCCTTGAAGCAGTAACAAACCTTCTCAAAATAGCTTTTAATAACTTTGTCAAAGAGCTGGTTGCTTCACTGTAGGCAGGACAGAGGTGACTAGTCGGACTAGCATAAATTCATGGTAGTACCAATTTTTCTTTTTAACTTAGACGCAGGGATTATGAGATGTCACCAACTTTAAAGTACTTTTAAGTGTATTTTTGTGCCTCACAAAAACCCCAAGAAGTAGGAAGAGAACACATCAGTATTTTATAGTTGGAAAAAGACAAAGTGAACAATATGGCTAAAGTTATATACAGGTATTACATTCTGGATTTAAATTTTGCTCTTTTAATTTCATGTCCTTGTCTCATCTTTTTGGTGTTCTTTCCATGACATATTACAATGACTAGCTTATCAGTGTACTTGTTTTGAGAATTTGGAAAAAAATATCATTGGTTATTTGTTAAATACATACAATAGACTGAACACAGACCACAGAAAACAGGATAGCACTAAAAACTGCCTTGAGCTATTTTATTTAATTTTTTATTAATGTGGCCTTTTCTGTTTTTGAAAAGTGAATCCCCCTGAAAAAAGAAGTGTGTTTTCCCAAGAAAAGATGACTGGTCACTAATTGAGACTCCTGGCAAAGTTGTACATAATTAGATTTTAAAATTAATCGTATTACTTTCTAATTCTTAGAAAGAAATGAAATAAGCAATGACCCCCACTCACTTTCAGTAAATAAAGTGAGGGCAACTGTTCCCATTCCAGACAAATATGCCGTATCTTTCCCCCCTACAATTTTGTTTTGTGGAATTAAAGCAAACCCTTTCCCATGTTCTATCAAGAGGATCTATCATCAAGACCCTCTCTTCCAGGAAAAGGAAAATATTTCTTCTTTTCTTTTTCTACTTCAAAGGATTATAAACAGAAGGTGCACTTAGACCAATCAGAATAGGAAGACAACTCAGAGTGGGATAAGAACTTACACTTTAGAGATTCAAATCAATTTTCAGATCAAATCTATCTTTTAATTATCAGTAACCTCCATTCTGGTTTTTCTGTGCTTTTAGAACTCATACTGTTGCTTTAATACCCAATAGAGAACAACTCTTGAGCTATATTAAATCTCAAAGTGTAAGTCTATCTTTGTGGTTCTTCAAAACTAAAGTCTCTTGGAAAATACCCAAGAGATAGCTCTGTCTTATGATAAATTCTATATTAGAAATACTTCAAAACAATGTACCTCCAGCTTATGTTCCTGTCAAAATAGCTACTTCTTTCACCAAGTAAAAGCTGATCTCCAAATCTACACTCACTGGATTAACAGATAGGTTTGGATTTTAAATTTTCACTGCCATTTAAACAGGTGAATATTTAATGCCTGAGGAGCAAGGTTATGAAATGTCAAAACTACTAAATGAAGGATCTAATTTAAGAGGCAGCCAGAGAGTCTGCAATTTAAATATTTAAAGATGATACAGGGAGAAAAACACTGAACACCAATCTACTCCAAAGACAGCAATTTAAAACTCAGGTTTATTCTGGAATTTCTCACAAGCCTACAAGTGATATAATAAACAAAGACATGCTATACTGAGATTACTTGAGGGGGAAAGAAGGAAGGTTGCTAGAAGTACCAGGCAAAAAAATGCTCTATACCATGGCTTCTCAAATTATGTACAAATGAAGTCAGAAGGGACTAAATAGAAATAAAAAGCAATGCATCAAAGTAACTAATCCTCAAAAAATCAAAGTGTGAAACACAATATTTTCATCAAAACTAAAGCTAATTATATACTAAACATTCCAGAAAAAAAGTAAGACACAAGGGCTATCAAAAGAACTTAAACAAAACAGAATTAAAAGAAACAAAAATATCTTACAGATTTATTACATGTACATAGTAAAGTTTTTATTCACAGGACATCACTTTCAATATAAGTTCACTTAAGATTTTTATTCAAAAACACAACTTCTTCCTGATTCATCAACAGAAAGATCAGAGGTGGTGTGGTGTACAAGAGTAACAAAAGACTGAATTGATAAAGTCTCTAAATGAACAAAGGAATTCCTTCTTTATTAAACTATGGACATTTGAAATATCTCCTGGCAGCAAGACCATAGCTAGAACAATGTTTATCATTTGTTATTAATGACCCAAGATTACAAACATTATATCTAAAAAAATTAGGACACTTGACTCTTGCCACATCAGGTTTCTCTCAAAACCTTTATTCAGTCTTCTGTTGAAGGAAATGGACAAGGGTCACAGTTATGCCTATTTAAACTGAAGAGTTAACAGTTGTTCGTTATCAAAAATGGATGTCTTATTGTAGTGTGTAAAAGGACACTGTAACGAAATAAAATTTAGCTTTGACTCGGGTAATCAACAGCAAGGATCTCATGACCACATCAAAGTTTTATAGACAGGTGGCTACACTTGTCCTTCCAAAATTCAGAAGTGAAATATGCAGAAGGATTGATCTTGAACCACCATTCAAGCCACAGACCTCAAATGTCACCCAACAGGAAGAAGTGCATATAAATGCAAAACCCTACCAGGAAGAGGTCTCAAAAAGACATCAAGGCATAAGCATATCACAGTTAAGGATTAAGTTTTATGTAAGATTGGGTATGTTTCACAAAGGGTTGCAAATGAGTAAATCTGAGAGAACAAAGCATACAGAAATAAGTCCATAAGAAATTCAAGATTAGCTCTAGCAAAAGTGTTAGAGCTAAAATAATCACACCTACCAGGGAGGATTAGAAAAGGTATTATAGACTTGGGCCTTTACCTTTAATAGGTATTCTAAGACACAGGATTTTTAAAACTACACCAATGAAACCTCAAATTTTACTGAGACTGGATTTGTTAAATGTTTTCAGTCTATATATAGTTTTAACTCAAGTGATTACATTTGATCACATTATTACCTGCTCGAAATCCCTTAGGGGTTCCCAAATACTTTAAAATGTATTTCAAATTTCTTAGCTTTTTATGTTCAGGGCATTAGCTACCTTTTCTATATACACATACCCTTCAGTAGTTTCCAAAAGCTCTCTCATTTTCTCACTCCTTCCATGTACCTAAATTTTAGTCAATTTAGATTCTGCAAAGTCAACACCTAGTCAATATAGTCAACTCTTTGTCCTTTCCACTCAGTGCACATCATATGCCCCTAACATGTCCCCACAACTACATTATATATCTTGTTCTCTTAAATACTGAGAAAAGATAAGATGGATTTATCTGTTATCCTGTCTTGTAACTGATTTAACTGCTTGATTCCTTGGAATAGGAAACCATGCCTTTATCCTATTTTGTAGTCGATCATAGAAATATAATAGTAAAGATGATCTTTAATCGCATACTAATAGGGGTAGCTTTGTTCCTTATATCTTGTCTAAAAAGTTAAAAGAGACAATAGCTCAGTTTAGAACATACCAAAAACCTTGTGCATATAGACTATGAATTCCATTAACATTTATAACTCAAGAAGTATAACTCAAGAAGTTATATCTTGAAAATTGGGGGTTCATGTCCCTAGAGGTCATATCTTTTATAGGATAAGTAGTTTTAATTTTAAAATTGGTCACAAAGGTGAAGTGACTTGTTCAAAGACAGATAGAAGGCGTTGATTAGAATTAGAGGTCTTAACTCTGTCACGGAATTTTCAATTCAGCACAGTGTCAAATTATGCTAGATTCTGGCAAAAGAAATAGTTATTATCAAAGTTTACTAAGAGATACCAGAAGAGGTATACAAAAGATAAGGACCTTCTCTTTGTTAAGTATGTCTTATAGATATAGATATTTGACACACATCAAAATATATTCCCCTAAACAACTGTTGTGTATCTTCTATTAATAATGCCTGAGAATTAGAAATGTTTGAGAAAAATCTAATAGTGATAGTGGTAGGAAGGGGAGTAGAATAAAAAGAATAATCAAACTAAGTCTTGAGACACGTGCTTTAAATCAATTATATCAAAATGTTTCCTAGAACAGTCAGGTTCTTTTGGGTATTAGACATGCCATTTTTTAATTACATAATATTTAACAAGGAGTGAAAACAGCAACTTGCTTTACTCTAGAGAAACAATCCTGTGTCACATCATGTTCAAGTTTCAGTGCAGCATTATTAAATTCAAGGCAATTTATTCATATATCCAACTCACAGATGAAGTTCAGTGTAAGTAATGTTGTAAGTATAAGTGATCACATCATATATATATTTTTTAAAAGAAATACTAAAACTACTGATTAGCTATGGGGTGGGACAGAAGTATTCTGGTTGAAAGATCTATATTAGGCAATTGATCATAAACTAGATGTAGCAAATTAGATTTCCTTTTTTCACACATCTTACATTCAGTCTCTGAAAAACTATACTGAGCAGTGTTCATTAAATGCTATTCAAAACAGGTTCATCCATGTGTATCAATTAAATGAGGTTCCAAACAGGCTATCCTGACATTTTCATTTTTTGTTAAAGTATGGTGGTTACCGGATCATATCTATCCTCTTATTGCTGCTTCTGCTTGTCTGTAGTACGAAGGAGTTGAGTAAGTACTGCCCAGCTAGTAAAGGCAAACAGGGAGCCCATGGTAAAGATGTTCTTGAAATGCAACTTAAAGAGGCCAAAGAGGCCTTTCAAATTCCTAAAAACCTCTCTATATAAAGAATTTAACAAAAAATAAAACACAAGCTGAGAAAAGGTCATGGATATGGCATTTGAAAGAACGGATGTTAAAGGGTTAGTCATTCCAAGGTCTAAACAAAATTCCATCAATCAAAATGTTCTATACTCCATTTCCAAAGAGCAACTTCACTTAGGTCCATGAGAATTTTAGAAAGTGCTTACAGTTATAGTGGTATTAAAAAAAAATAGATGGGGGTTTCAGTTGTAATCACCAAAGAATCCATTCCAATCCTCTCTATATTAAGAAGTTTTCAGTAGTGATTAAGAACATAAATTCCCTCACTTCTAAATCACAATTGAGACAGGAGTCTATAATTTGGTCACATAATTTTTAGGAGCAGTAAGTAACAAAAATAGGTTATAATTGAGGCAAAAAGGAATCAGTAGAATTAGGTCAAAAAATTATACAAGGCAGAAGAATATCAAACTATTCTGGTGAAATTCTTCCAGATTAAGAACTAGTGGTCAAATATTAATACTTATATAAGAACTTTCCAAAGTTAAGAAGGAATAAACAGCACCAAACTGAAGCACACAAGTATGGGCAGGAGGGAAAGGGGGGGATGGGATGGAAAGGGGGGGCAAATCCCTGGGATTGCAATGATGTGAAATTAAGAAAGAAAGAGAGAAAGAGAGAGAAAAAGAAAGAGAAAGAAAGAAAGGAAGGAAGGAAGGAAGGAAGGAAGGAAGGAAGGAAGGAAGGAAGGAAGGAAGGAAGGAAGGAAGGAAGGAAGGAAGGAAGGAAGGAAGGAAGGAAGGAAGGAAGGAAGGAAGGAAATACACATATAGGACATGGTATTACATAGTTATTACGTTCAAGTTTTGACTCTCTCACCATTCAGCAAAATAAAGCTTAGGTTCTTCAAAAGTTGTTTTTCCTTATTTCTAATTTGATGTTAATGATGATACTACATGGGGGCTCTCACAAGGATTAAATAGAATAATAAACTATTAGCACAGAGCTAGAGAAACATAATAATGTTCTAATCGTAACATAATAATTTCACATATATGTTCTTAACAACAGATGATAGCTCCTGATATTTAGTAAGTGTTTATCATGTGCCACACAGTGTTCTGGATAATAAATTAATTATATTTATTTAATTATAAACTGATTGTCACAGTGTAAAGACTTGGTATTACCACTAACATTTCCAATTTGTGGAGAAAAATAAACAAGTATTACTCTTAATTCTGAGATCAGATAGAAAAAAGAGGAACACTTGGTGTAAGACAGACAAATGCACTTCAACAGAAAAAGAAAAAAGGTTCAAAGTTCTTCCAAATTCATGGTAATTAGCACCAAAATTAATTATTGGATATTCTACATATTTTTTAGAGGGATGAGAGATTAGTGTATTGGGCAGTGCAGTCTGATTGAAGCACCAGGAAAAGGTGAAATGATTTTCTACCTGTCATACAGAAGGTTACAACATTAAGCGTTTTTCATTTAACAACCACATATTAAATTGCTCCACTTTCTCATTCTCTCTTAAAGAGATCTGCTAAAAAGTTATGTTGAAATGCGCAATGAGAAGCACAGGATACCTTCTGGGAAGACAGTGGTTGAAATTATAAGTGAATTTCATGGCCTAGCACCACTGAAATCAGGTTACGTGTCCATTTCCAAATGAATGGATTAAAAGTCACCATGTAACCAGCACCAAATGATGCAATACAATTTCACAGCATAAAAAATACTAAGGACATATCACTAACAGAAAATACTATAAATTTTTCATTTTAGACACTTTCACTACATATACTATAAGGAAGGTAGAGACCTAAAAATGGGAAATTTCCTCCGTATTTAGTATTCAATATTCAGATCAGTCTGGGGCTTCAACACTACCAGCAGATCACTTCAAAACCTCCCAGATTATGGCACTGTAAATCACCTACAAAGCTTTTATATTATCAGGCTTTAAGCTCCTAGAGGGTAGAAAAATCTATAGATGTATGCTTGTCTGACAGCCCCTCATACCAAGTACGCACTCCAATAATTATTGAGTGAGCATTGTCAACAGTCCCCTACAGGGACTGGTTCAGAAATACCTTCTTAGCTGATGATTAGAAGGTGTGACGCTTAAACAAAAAATCTGGCTTTTTATGCTTCAGCGGGGACAATGCAAGTTAATTTGACTTAAGAAAATTAAAGGTACTCATCCAATTCTCAAGGTCATTCTTCAGTAATAGCTTTCCAAGTTTCTAAATCTGATCACAGGTGACAACAAAAACTGTACTTTCAAAACATGTGTCACAACTTCACCTTCAGAAAATATACTTACAATATAATTTAAATAAAATTCTATACCTAAGGCTCGAGCTAAGGTTTTAATGTTGAATTTGAAAGTTAAACCCAAAGAAGAATCACATAAAACTGGTATAATTATACTACTGGTATAATTACTCACATGCAGCAAATTTTAATGGATTATACATCCAGAAGTTTTCGCATCATTTTAAGCTTTGAGAAGAAAGAGGGAGAGTGAGTGAGATGAACTATGATATCAAGAGAAAGATGATAAATACAAGGCTAATGGAAAGTACACAGATAACACTAGTTAAGTCTTCATTCATTGTAGAAAAGAAATAGAAGCAGGTAAATAAACATTCTTCATTCAACCATAACTCAATAAATAGTAACATCTACCAGAAACAACAATTTCACTTTTAATATAACTAAAATTGGAGGTATTTCCATTATAGAGCACACAGGTCTCCACTACCTTTTGTGATACATATGTGGGGGAGTGTGTGTGTGTGTGTGTGTGTCCTCATTCAGAAATTTTAAATACAAATATTCTGTGAGGTGCTCTGAAAACAAAGATCCCTGTCCTCAGAGAGCAAATGATCAAACAGGAAAAGAAGGTAATTATGCATGAAGCAACTATTTTTATGGTCAAATAAAGCTTCCCAAGTAATGACAGTTGTACAGGACAGGACTGGCAGTTTAATAAGAATTAGACTTGTGACACATAAGAATTAGACTTATGACAAGAGGAGATAAGAATTAGACTTGAAGATGAAGAACTCTTCAGATGAAGAGTTCAACTGAACTATAGTAAAGTTTTCTGGAGGACACTGGTGGTGGGGGGGAAAGTTGAAAAGTTGACTGGGGAAGACTTTCAAGTCCTTAAATAACAGCATAAAGGTTTTTAAGTGACAACTCTATAGAAGTGTATACGAATACATCATACACATATATAATATGGAAAGAATTTTGCCCTACATAATCAAAATCAATGTGACAACAAAACAAAGTAATTTAAATATCATCTAAAGTAAGTGTACTTCTATTTTATAACTGAAAGAAAAAGCACTTTGCTATAATGTTCACATATCCAAATAGTCTTTGACCTATTTATATCTACTGTGTAGAAGCATAGTGATCCTTTTCTATGAATCACCAAACACTCCATAGAGAAATTTCCACATCTTAAATGAAACTCATAGGTCATCATGGGTCTTCGTGCAACAAGGCAGATGCATCTGTAAAAAAGTGAATTAATCTGCTCAAAATTCAGATCCCCAGTTTCTTTTATAAAATAGGTCTTCACTAAGAGAGGCTAAGTGAAAATATGATGCTAGGTTTTAATGATATTTACTAACTGTTTTTATGGAAGGTTGTTACTCATTAGAATAAGTACATTTTATAGTTTTCAGTTATACATTTCCTCCATAAAGTACATGTCAAATAAAGCCTATGTGCCTTTGATACATTCCTTCATGTTAATACCTTTTTTCTTTCTCAGCCTGATAAACACTAATTTGTAAAACACCATCATCTCTGGAAACTGCTGCAGAGGCTTCTCCATAGTGACATATTCAATTCCATAGCACTCTTCACTTATCATACATCTAAATAATGGTAATATAAAGTACATGCCATCACACCTACTACATAATAACATCAAGGACAACACTACCTCTTGTCATATTTTAACAATGTTCCAACACTGAACAAAGCTGACTGGTACATAAAAGGCACTCAGAATGCTTGTAGAATTAAGGACTTCTTTTAATAACTCTGGAAATTGTCTATCTAAGACAGTCTTTTTTTGCAAATTTTGCAATTATTTTTCAGTAATTACATCTGTGATCTTTTGCTCTTTCTTTTGGTGATGGGAGAAAAGAAAAAGCACATGCATGATATATATCAGTAACTTTTAAAACCAGGGGTCATCCCTATAAACTTGGGCTGTTGTTGGTCTTGATATGATTCCACCCAACATAATAAAAAGTTCTAATAATGCATGTATGTAATGAAATAATCATTTTACTAAACATTTAATATACTTCAAAAATCTAGTCCTCAAAATTCTTAAGAAAAGCTTCTAATAAAGTCCTATTTTAAATTAAATATTTTAACAATTTACTATCAAAATACCTGTTCTAAATATAAAATGACTGTAACCTATACCTGTAAGTAAACCCACAACAAAGTTTGATAATTTCAAGATCAATTTCACCCATGTCAAATCCTGCTAGGATCCAATGCTTATGTACACACATGCAAGCTCAAAAAAGTTTGGAAACAATACTTTCTTTCAAGGGCAAACTGTCTTTGGTATGCTCAGTACATACAAACTAAATACCAGCATTTTTTTCTTAGGACATTAAAAGAAACATTTTGATTGTTTATCTCATTTCTTAACTTTCAAATAGTCCTAGATGGAAATTTTGTCTGTGAAGTGCACGTGCGCGCACACGGAGAAAAGTAGCAATAGATAGCACTCTCACACACACACACGAAGGCAGAAAAGCTGCAATAGATATATTATTACACTCCCTAATGGAGAAAAGTAGCAATAGAGCTCTCTCTCTCACACACACACACACACACACGTGCGCACACACACGCACACACATGTGCGCACACACACGGAGAAAAGCAGCAATAGATATATTATTACACTCCCTAACCAGAACCAAAGAAAGTTTTAACTTTTATTTCATGGGTCTGACAAATCACACAACTATGAAAAATCTGTTCAACAGATATTTAAAGGGGATAACCCCTGAAATATCACTGGATGTTTTATATAAAATACCAAAACGTTTTTTTTTTCTTTCAACATGATTCGCTATCAGAATAATCACAGAAAAGCTTTTTTAAATTAACGGAATATCGCAGGACTAAATAGTCCCATTCAAAGGTAGTTCCTCATTCTCCAAACATTCATTAGACACCTGAGCTGTATAGTACCCCAAACAGTTTTAACAAAAAGCAATTACTATATCCTAAAGTCTTTTGCATGACAGTTGTGAAAACTTTATGGAAGTGTTTTTAAGGAAAATACTGAAAACCTTAACTTACACAATGAAGAGACCTCATTGCCATTTATAGATCTCCTCCAGATCTTTAAAGAGGGGCGGTAAAGAGGGTATAAGCACCTTTTCCTTTGTTGCAAGACAAAGTGTTCTGCCTCAGATGTTCAGAAGCACCTCACTTTACCTTGAGAATCCAGTCCTGTGGTATTTAATTACACTGTCGGGAGCACAGAATGGTCTGGCACCATGCCCTTTCCCTCGGTCTTGCTGATTGATAGCATCAATAACATTCACTGGCTGTAATTAAACCGCCAAATAGTATCCCCTTTGCCACTTGGTAGATCAATGTTCTTTAATACTCAAAGAACAAAGTACAAAGGTGAGAGGGGTGTTTTTAGCTCTCACCTTCACAGTTCATTTGACTTTGTGTGCCAGAGTCGTTTGCAGGCGATGCATATTTCACAATCCCCCCAAGACACTGGTTAATGAAGAAAACCACACTAAAAAAATCCTGCAAGTTGGTGATAATTACTTATTAATCTATTTTTTGCAAATCTGGGTAGGGTGGGAGTTTTGCAACAATAGCTTTGGGAAAAAAATTCAGTTTATAGATCAAAATTCAGTTTATACATTAAAAGATTTATATATTAAAGCAGTATATAGTAAATAATTTAAAATTTATTTAAAGCATGCATGAAATTGCAAAATCCCACTTATTCAGGCTCTGAAATAGAATAAAGGAGAAGAGTAGAAGTAGACTATAGCTGGGAGTCTAATATGAGAAAATTTTTTTCTGCACTGTAAAGGCAACTTTCATAATCTAAGGACAAACAACCATCTTGTTCAACTTCCAGTCTCTGTACTATGAAATACCCATTTTAAATGAACTATACCAGAAATTCCCTACTCTCTGAATCAAATAATGATGACAATGGACTTATATTAAAAGTATTTAATGACATTCAAATAGTCTAAAAATGTGCAATGTGTGTTTGTTTGTGTGTGCCTATTTGCGTGTGAGAGAATATTTCTCTGGTAAGTTCAGCAATTTATTTATCACTGAATTTTAATATTTAAACATTGTTGGAGATTTTAATAGATGTTTCTTATGATAAATAAAATACATCAGTTAGTCACAGGCATTTTGGATGGTTTAGGAAAGATCCCACAATTAGAAATCTCAGTTATAACTTTGAAACAAGCACCACAGACCTATCCAAGTACAAATCACTAAGGACAGACGACCTGTCCTTAGACAACAACTGTGAAGAATTACTTCTAATGCTTGTTAAAAACAATTCCTTGGCTTCAGTGTGTAGATAATCACATATAGTAAGTTGACTGGGGTCCAGAAATGTGTACTTTATCAATTGTCATGCTCTAGTGGTCTTAATTAGCACGGAGGTTTTGATAGTCCCTTATTTAATGGGTTTTAAAAACAGGTAATCTTCTATCTCTCAAGCATACCTGGCATACATAGGTTTCCTGGAAAGCTGATAAAAATTTCTGATGCTAAAAACTCCTTCTCACCATTCCCTAATGCTGGTTTCCAAATGAGTAAGATAACTGGCCAGTCTCTCTGAAAGGCTGCTGAACTTGATTCTATGAGGCCTGAGCAGCTTTCAATAACACCACAATCTCTGTATGAATATGAAGAGGATCATTTGGGTATAAAAAGCAGAAATAGTCAAATTTATAAATATAATCAATTAACAAAACTTGTAGAACTAAAATCATTTTTTGGAATTACTAATGCCCTGGACCACGCAGGTGTTCTGATTATCTTTGCCCTTCCTACTTGCTCCTTTGTGGGTTATTTCAAGACTCATTAGCAACCCAGAACCTCTCCGGGAAGGATTAAACTTCTCATTTCCATGGTAGTATATTCTTTCAAAATCTATTCCTACATAAAGTAACTACAGTAATTTTTCAACCAACAAAGTTCAACCAGAACACTAAGCATTACGAGTGTTTTTTTAAAGTGACAGTAGTTTTATTTATTTATTTTTTTATATTTCTTCCCCAAATGCATTTTAAAAATACAACTTTAACATAGACAAGAGGATTGAAAAACAATCCAATATTCTTGGATCCTAGTTTTCCATTAGTAAGAGACCAGCTCAACTACTTTCTACCCCTAGATGTCAAGCAAAATTGTATAGCCTGGTACCATCTCTACCATTTTATAAATGAGAAAACCAGACCAAGAGAGCCAGAATAGAACAAAGTCCAGGATGCTTTACTCTAAGTCCTACTGTAGCATTTAAAGGAGTTCTTCACTCAAGAGGAGGAGCAGACCAGCAACAGATTTCCTGTATTATAAAACATAGTCCTCTCTCAGCTTACCCATAAATAGGACTACTGAGAAATTTCTGAAATAAAACCTTCAAAAAATTCTGATAGTACTTGTGGCTGAGAACTTGTGGAAAGGTAATGACAAAGTCTGCAGAGATAGCAGCAAAAGAAAATGAAGCACGTGTGCTTTCCTAGAGAGTTCACAGAAATATAGTCACAACCACAATTTTCAGTAATTCTAAACTAGCATCTAGAACTGGCAAGAATTTACCAGAAAAAAAAAATTCTTGAAGAATGATTAATGTCCTATACAAGATTCAGAAAGTTATCATTGCATTTCTTTTACTTAAATCCTTTCAAATAATATCAATGTTAAATCTTTTATGTGCTAGAAATGACCTCCAAGTATCAGTTCTTTCCCAAATAGGAGGCCTAATAGTCTCAAGAGCTCAGTCTGAAGGAGAGAAGAGTGTTTCCACCACTATGATTCCATTCCAGGTTACCTAACAAAAATCTGATTTGAAAAGTCTCAAGATGTATAAAAGCCCACTTAAAGCCCCCATAAAAATATTCTATGGTATCCACAAATTGGTTTTAAATAAGCAGTTGAATATGGATAACATGAGTTGGGAAAAGACTGAAAAGTACAGTGAAAGTGCAATCTCATTTCTGGTCCTAAGTAGGACTACTTGTAATACATTTTTTGAATAGGTTCCTTAACAAGTTTCTTCACTGGTCACAGGGACTATCTACTTACCAGAAGCTATTGTTTTTGTTTTGTTTGTTTTTAATAAATTCAGACACGCAAAGGATAAAAGTGCAATGAAAGTATTCAAAGAAAACCAGACAATGAAAAAAGCCAGACTAAAAATAACATTGTGACCAAGGAGTTAAGGATCCATTCTTGAAAACTTAGCATATCTGCCAAACCTCTGCCATACCTCTCAAGCAAGCTTGGTTAAAGAAAAGAAACCAGAGCCGAAACGGCCTAGCGCCATTTTCCTGGAGTCATATACAAAATAAGCCCTATCCTTAGTAGGAAAGTTAAGCATGTGCAGAAATAACCTTGCTGATGAACATTTATGAAACAGGCAGGGAACGTAGAACAGGGTGATGTACAGATAAAGTTATCTGATCATCCAGATCAGCTTACGTTTATTTCATCTCAATTGTGAGGTTACAACTCAAAACCAAACAGGTCTGAAAGAACTTTCTATTCAATTGTATTTCATCTTAACTATCTATTAAGATGAAAATAATTGTCTTGAATCTCTTTCTTAGCCTCACTATTATGATAAACAATTTCGCACTTAATATTCTAGGCCTGCATGTAGCTTTCCCATTTCAAACTACACAAGGGTCTTATGTGAATGATTCAAATTCTGGTTAATAATGACTGAATTTCGAAGAGCATGCCTTTCAAAAAGCCAACAATTTCCTAGGCCCTTGGATCTTCCCTTCTCACAAAGAGGCAGTTAATATTCTAAGTCAAGATGATTTATGAAACCTAAAATCCTCCTCGCTGGAGGATTAGAAATGAAACAGTCAATACTTTGATAGAGACTCCCTTTCATATGTGTTTTAACACCTGTCTAGCCATGATACCCCACAAGGGCCATACTAAAGCGATAAAAAGATGAATAAACTCTTCCTATGGAAAACAGACTTAGTAAACCTCTAAGATTTAATTCGTCACCCTTCCCCCATCCACTAGGGGTTTACAAGTAGGATCAGGCATAGGGTTAGTACAGAATGTTGAGAAAGAAAAAGAGAGCCATCTACATACTGCCAGGCAGGCAGGAGAGCTGCTTCTTCCCAGCATGGAAATTGTACTGATTCCCTTTTTTTTTTTTTTTTTTCTTAATTTATTTATTTTTTTATATATGTGTTTCACATCTTTGTATTCCCTGGGGACCACACACCACCTTCCTCCCCTCCCTTACTACTCCCTCCCATCTCCACCCTTCCTAAGGCCCCACATACTCATCCCTTTTATGGAAATTTCATGTACATGTCTATGGCCTAAATTATCAACCGGAATAAACTTTATAATAATAAAAATAAACAAACAAGTAGGATCCGGCAGGAAGTGCATGGGACATTGTCACCAAGAACTCTTCTCCTCCCCCTCTTATCTATACTACAATAACCTTGGAAAAATATCTACAGAAAGTCATTCAGAGAACACCAAGTCACTGTCTTCTGGCAATTTTCAAATATATACCTAATTTCCACCCTGGAGGAGCGTAGAAGGGGCAGAGAAAAAATAACATACTCCTCAAAAAAAAAAAAAAAAAAAAAAAAAAAAAAAAAAAAAAAAAAAAAAAAAAAAAAAAAAAAAAAAAAAGAAAGAAAGAAAGAAAAGATGCTGTAAGTAAGGACTATGTTTGTATTAACCTTGACATCTCTTTTCCATTAGAACAGTGCTCATCATGATGTTATTCAAACAGACTGGGCCAATGTATATAAAAGAGGAGGCTTTACCTTCCCCTTAAGATTAAAAGCTGTGGTGTACTCTTCTTATATAGATGGATGGCAGGTATTTAGTACAAAATTCAAAAATGAATACCCACCCCCCCCATCTTAACTAAAAATATTCTAAAATATTCATCTTAGGTAAGAATAAATCTTTTTACTTTGTTATGGATCACATTGAAATTACAGAAATCAAATATAAATGGAAGTTTGCATTCCCCCAAGGCGGGGGAAAAATAAAACAAGTAAGGACCACATAAAGCCAGACTCAACATAGATGTTAAAAAACTTATTTAAATGCATTGAGAGTTTCTAGTAAAATAAGATGTAAGCAACATACTGTTAAATCTTGGCACATGTCACTCTAGAAAGTTCCTGATCACAGGTTAAGTCAGAAAAAGTCTATTTTTAGAAAGGTAAAGAAATAACTTACTCAAAGTCTCTACTTTTGCCTATTATAGTACACAAGTTTTCAATATTTTTTTCCTTACAAAGATCGGACTGACTTAACAACATTAGGCTAGCAGCTCATAAACTGTGAGTTAACTGGAGGTCTATCTTCAGACTATTACTTCCAAATTTTCCAAATTTTCAAGGTGAAAGATAAATGTCTATATTCAAATGTTGGAATGAGGGGTACTTCACAGATATGCTTTCAATATCTGTAAAGTCTATATTTTTTCTACAAGCATTGACATCTGGTATCTTACAGAACAGTAACATCATCTACAAAAACCAGAAGAACTCTACGGTAGGTAGAAATGCTCGGAGAGATGTGGAGTTCAAAGAAATGCAAAGCCGACCTTCACTTCATCATAAATATTCAGGTCCAATACCATCACTGCTCTGTTTAAAACACTTTGGTGGTCTCCCTCACCTGCAGTATAAAACAAGGATACGTTGGCATGGATGGCACGCCTACCTTTTACAATCTGCTCTTGGGCTCATTTCTGCACTACTCTCCCATGCTGCTTTTTGCTCTAGCTAATTTGATGTGGTTATCCTAACATCTGCTTTCAAACTGTCATGCCCTACAAAAGCATCAAATCCCAACAATGCTACTATTACAAAACCCACTTGTCTCTCCCACCCCAGAATGGTGCTACAGATATTTTAGCAGAGCACCTATCAGGTGGCAAGCCCATAGCTGAGTTTCACCTACATTCCAGCTTCCAAGTCCTTTCCTTCTCCACAAAGGAGAGCTTATTTATGCACATCTAAATAATACTTTCTAATTGTCAAAATTAACTTTATAAAAGAACTTACAAGGATAAATTAAACGAAGGTCATGGCAGAAAATCTTATACCAAAAGAAAGGTGAGCTATAACTATTTGCCAGCATTAATTTTACTGTGGCTGTTTAACTTTCAACACTGTTAAACAATTAAAAACTGCTACCTCCTAAGCATAGGGTGCTACATTTGATCAATAAATCTCAGGAATCCATTAAAAGTCTCTTAATGTGCAATTTGGTAGACCATGTAAAGTTAAAAAGAAGTGACAGGTAATAAATATTTCCAGTGATGAATAAGTTCATTCATTTAACAGACATAACAAGAAACTGAAATAGTTAGAAGACTTGTCTAAGATCACTCAGTCAGGGAAATCACTTTTAGCCATGTCAGAGAAGCAAAGATTTCAGTCATGCAGTTCTATATTGTCTCTATAGCAAAGAGAAATCTCATGCTAAACAGAAAAACTTCATACAAACAAAAAACAGAAGTCTGCAACTATGACATTTATTAATTGAGAATAGGATAGGTTAGTTAGGAAAGATATGAATTTAACAAAAAAATTTT
This sequence comes from Uropsilus gracilis, assembly GCA_004024945.1. Lineage (NCBI taxonomy): Eukaryota > Metazoa > Chordata > Mammalia > Eulipotyphla > Talpidae > Uropsilus > Uropsilus gracilis. Next base: position 31,957 of record PVHY01003144.1, on the reverse strand, counting down.
AAAGCAATACAGTAGCTTAAAGATGCATAAGTTTTACTAATTACCCTCCAAAAAACTGAATACTTTAACGAACAGATTATTTGCAATTAATATTACAATTTCATCTAAAATTTTTCCAAATGTGCTTCAATGGTGATTAAGTAATATAAGAAACTTCAAATTAATGTCTACTACTAATAATTTTTAAGCAAAGGCAAAATTTAGCTATTTAAATGATTTTTAAAAATCTACTTAACCAAGATCAAATTTAGGAAGTATTTTCAGTTCTATTCCTTGATATCTTTTTGTTTTGATTTGGTTTTTCTGGGTTTTTTTGGGGGGGTGGGGGGGGCAAGGTAGAGTAGGTCTAGATTGCTTAGGTAGAACTTATCAATAATAATGAAAAGTCCTCTTTCTTGTGATTATAGCTCCTTATTTCCAAACAAATCAAGCTCATTTGCAGAAATAATAAAGTTTCCTAAGTCATTGTAGAAGGAGAGAAGTTAGAAGAGATGCCAGAAGTCAAGGCACCATTTTACTCTCCAGGTAGTAATCACCTATTCAGAATACTTGAAAGAATAAAAGTCTAAAGCATTTTTGGAAATATTTTACTTGATGAATTTAAGTCAGATGCCATCAACCCAAGCAAAAACAAAACAAAACAGAAAGAAAAAAAAAAAAAAAAACCACACAACTATTTTTGCTTGGGGATGAGTACTGGTTTGAAATCATAAATATTTCATGTACAATTTAGACTATCAATATTTAAGACCCCCATAAAACAAAATGAAAAGGAACAAACTTACTGAACAAAGAAGTCAAAAACACTGATCCCTAAATCAGGTTACAAATGCAAGGGTTCCCACTGGGACAAAAGTCTCTTGAAGAGAATCCTATCTCATCAGCATACAGTTTACAACAATGTCATGAACATCCCCATCTGGACACATCTACATCTACTACCTTTCCAGTAACTTCCCTAATACAGATACTTAAAAACACCCTGTAATTTTCACACTTCATTTACAATCCAAAGTAGGGGGACAATATGGCTAAAATGTACTCCTCATGGTCCCTATATGTGCAGTTCAGGGAAGAGGTGACATCAGTAAAATAAACTGCTGAGACAAGCCCCCAACCAGGGAAAAATCTGATTGTGAGGAAAAGATAATCACCACCTTGACACTTTAATCAATGAATGTTATTATACTGTTTATCTAGTTTCTAAGTCATGCTTTTAAAAAATGATTCTAAGCCAAACTCTAAAAAGTGAGAACTATATAAGTTACTTTTTTTTTGACTGCAAAAGTATTGTTCAACATGGTCAAGAATGTCTGGTTAATAATTCAACTAACAAGAATTAACTACAAGAGAATTATAAAGGTAAAAGTTGAAAACAGACTTATCTATGTACACAAAAATACCTAATAGAGAATCCAGCTATTCAAAAAAGGTTGGGGGGGGGGGCACGGCGGCATCCCTAAATACTAAATCTTGTATTTGCTGTCATAAATTACCTACAAAGCATATTAAAATACAGATTCCTGCAGTCATCTCTAGACACTGTTGTGTGATCCCAGAAGAGGGTCCCAAAACTTTTATTTCTACATTTGTATCTAACTCACTCCTTGTCAGTATAAAGCAACCAAGCTTAGGGATAACTGTCTCATGATCTTACAAAAGTACTGAAATTGTCATTTATTCAATACAGCATCCATCTACTATAACAGAAGTCTACAGAGCTAATGTTATTAAGAAGCCCCAGGAGAAACTGTTAAATAAATCACCTTTCATAGCACTTGTTTCATTTTTAACATATCAATAACCAGGAATTCCACCAAACTTATAGCAAATGCTAGGCAGTGTGAAAGTCCTAATAGAAACCTGAACTTGAAAGCATATTGTGTAGGTGTTTTGGTATAAGAAAGTAAGGATTTTAGTCACATCTCTCTCTTTAGCTTGTTGATCTTCACTAAACTATGTGATCATGAAGGTTGCAACACTTAATAAGGGTAGAGGCTAGTACTCAAGTCTAAATTAAACCTTAGTCCTTGCAATTTCCAAACTTTTGTGGCCCCTCGTGGGTAATGAGGACATATTTCAAAGAAGCTGAAACATTCATTATAGTTTCAACCCAAGTTGGAACAACCCGGCAAGGCAGCACTGAAGGAAAGACTTCAGATGGGCTCTAAAAGATGAGATGGCAGCTATTCAAGTAAAAATGAGTGGGAAAGGGTATGCCAGGAGTGGGAGCTCCATGAGCATATGTGCAGAGACTTGGAGTAAGATCAGCTTGTAAGTGAAGAGTCAGTCTGACTGTCGAGAACAATAACAACACTGGGTCACTCATAAATTAAGCCAAGTAATAATGTGAAATTTGGGGAAATATGAGAGAGTTCTGAATGAAAAATAACAGAAAACAGCATAATTTTGTAAGAATGGCCTGACAGTCACTAGCAAGATGGACTGGAAGAAGAAAAAAATAAGACTCGTTTATGGATTAGTATCTCAGGGAGTAAGAAAAGTATACTGCAGCTTCCAAACAGTATTTAAAGCAGTGAACTCTTGAAAAACCTGTACCGAAATGCTACATAAGAATACAAAACATTGGAATTAAGGAAACAATCTAGTTGAAAGGGAAAATATACAAAGAATAAACAGACAAAAATGGTGCTATGTGGTTTGAAAAATGGTCTACTTTGCCTTGCAGAGAAATCTGGGCCAAACTAAGGATACCAGCTGTTATCTGATATTTTTGCAGGAATCAAATAGGGGCAGGGAAAGAAGTAGCCTGCTGCCTACCTACCACCCCCACTTCAGAAAAGAAGAAAAGTAGCAGATGTCACAGTATAAAAGCCACAAGACATTGCTGTCCTTTCTTCCATGATTCTGTCCAAGAAATTGGGTCCTGAAGAGAAGGCCAAGAAATGGAGAGTGAGAACACAGTTATCAATGAAGGCAACAGTCATGGACCTTTATTTTATGGCAAACTGTTTCTCTACATTTATATCTTCTTGTAGACCTTATTGCAAAAGAACAGACAGCAAAAGAAATGACTCACTACAATGAAGTAGGGTGGTTATTTCTGGAATGAAGGAAAGGATATGTCCTGAAATGAGCCTTCCCAACAATCTATTCAATTCCTTAAACACAGCACAGGACCTTGAAACTAACTCATATTAACAGCAGTCCTAGAAATTAATTTAAGGTGGGGAGATCTACAAAAATCTGCAACAGAATAGAGAACACATGAAACAATCTGAATGTCTTTAATAGTATTTGGTTACCAATGGTATTATCAAAAGGTTAATTTCTGTTATACAAAGTAAAAGTATATAAAGAATTTGTACAACTAGAAAAAACAGTCCACCGAAAAGTCAGTATCAAAACAAATGAGGATTTGTATATATTTCTGATAGAAATTTACATTCTTTCTCACATTTTCAGAACATGATGTAAACAGTTCATTTTCTGATGCAAGGGCAAATTTTTTTTTTTTCCATTTTCTTGATCATGAGACAAGTCACACCCATTCTGGGATATCTAATATCCAAGTACACTTGAGAGTCACTGCATACAGTTTCTATTAAATGAGACAGAGATGAGCGCCATTTTTCCTACGGACCAATAAATAGAAAAAATGAGTTGTCAAAACTACCCAGGACTAACGAATTACCTTAACTGATAATTCTAAGAAAAGCAACTTTTAAAAGTTTTAAAAGCTTAAGCACAAAGATGACAGGGCATTTCTAGGTAGCTGAAAAAATGAACAGAACTCTTTTTGACAAGTCTCTAAGCAAGACAAATGCCACAGTCAGCCTTGACTAACGTCCTCTCACTACTTCAGGCTATAGTATAAACTGACTTTTTAAATTAAAGGTGGAAAATAGGTTCCAACTTGAGGCAATTGATAAAGGTTGTCTGGAACACTATTTTGAAAAATATTTGGGAGTCACATCTAGACTCAGTGAGAAAGATGCTCATGATTGATTGGCAATCTCTACACTGAGCAGGAGAGGGAAAATTGATGGTATGTGAACTTAACAGTCTGCCAGAGGCAACATCTCTTTTCTAAAGGGGAGAAAAATCTATACCATAAATTGGATTAACTTCTTACCAGAGAGAATGTACATAAAATTTTGAAAATTCACCAAAAAGGCAAGAAATATATACAAAATCACTGACATTTGTTTTGAAAAGAAAAAAAATGTAACAGGAAAAATAACCAGGTCGGCATATAAATTATTCTGAGTTACCTCAAAATAAACTGGATCTGCTATAACAAAGTCAAACTATAGCTCATGAACTACATGCAGTGTATCACTTGTTTTTGCATGACCTGCGAGCTAAGGATAATTTTTAGATTTTTAAACAAATTAGGACAAAATACAAAGATTATTTTATGACATACAAACAGTACAGAATTCAAGTTTCAGTTTCCATACATGAAGTTTTACTGGATCACAGTCACATCTATTCATTGGTGTAGCAGCTAAGGCTATTTTTTAGTGATAAAGGTAGATTTGAAGTTGCAGCAGAGATAATATGGCCCACAAAGTCTGATATATTTACTACCTGCTCGTTTTAAAGAACAAGTTTGTCCATGCCCTATGCTAAAAGCAGTTTAAGATTTCCTAAAGTCATAGGGCAAGCAATTCTTATAAAGGAAGGAAATACATAATTTTTAGGTTTTATATATACTTCTCTAAAAATATTGGTACTGTCCCTCTGTTAATATGAGTGATGATTTAAAGTACTCATGAAGAAAGTTTTCCCCATAAAGCAACAAACAAAAACTTTTGCTGTGTTTCCCAGAGAAGTGTCTATGCAGGAATAAAGTAAACAAAGAAAAGAACTATAAGTAAACCTTAATGTTTTAACCTTCAGTCTGCAACAAAAAAAGATTAAAAAAAACTTTAACATACTTTAATTGTTTTGGTTTGAAGTCGCAATCCATTCAGGGTGTTGATCGCTTTCTCTGCATCCTTAGGGTCAATGTAGTTCACAAAGCCATATCCCAAGCTCTGTCCTAATCAAAGTGAAGGGGAAAAAAGGCATACCATTAGTTCTATACCAATGATGGCAGAGATCTATTTTCATTTTGGCATATAGTGTTATCATTAACCCCAGCATATTTCCTCAACAGGAAAAAGAAGTTACAATTAATTCTTCCAGAAATACCTATATGGTCTTTCTTCATCTCTTGTCAACTATTATTTGCAACTTCAAACATCAGTTAGACCTCAACAATCTGTTGTGCTTAAAAAAACATACAGTCCCCTAAGTGTTCCGTCATACACATACTGTTGAGACAGAACACCCAGCAGTAAAGCAACATTCTCTGGGCACAGTCTCTGCTCAGTTGGTTTCCAGGGACAACTTCTTCAACTTCAGTTTCTTTACCCATAAAATTGGAAGGTGGTAAGCAAAAACCAAGAATTTGTCAATGTTCTTCGCATTGCACCCTAACCAATTTAGAGCCTTTACCAAGTACAATTATTTCAGAGCTTAAAACGTGAGCATTCATATATAAATGTGTTGTGTACATATATGTGCTTTTATTTCAAAGGAGATTCTCTTCAAATAAACAGAACCCTATTTTCTTCAGGGAGTTTGATGACACAGGTAAGGATTACATGCAAATATGAACATAAAGATTTCACAGAGGATATCCAAGTCAAATAGGTGGGAATGGAAGAAAGTAAAAAGTAAAAAGTAAAAAATATTTGAAGAACTGCTTCAAAATATCTTTTGTTGTTATTCACTCATAACCTAACTTAATGATGTCCCAACTCTCAAAATGGAAGGCAATGAGTTGGAAGTCCTGGAAAGCACAGATAGGTAAAGTCAATCCTACAGGTCTCAATGTCCCAACTAAGGAAACTTCTCACAGTTTGAAAGGGTGAGAAATAGTAGAGAGTTGGTGATAAAAATGAATGTAAGAAATACTCAGACTACTGAATGTCAAATCAAATGAATTAAGGGTTTCCAGGAAGAGGCCCAGTTAAGGTCCAAAGGCTTCACTAAATAGCATTTCTGAATCAAATTTCACAAAAAATGTGACAGTTTCTTTTTGTAGGACAAGTAGTAATATAAGTTTTTAGGATAGTAACTTTAGTTATCTTAATGTGGTTACTTATTAACTACATCGCCACCAAAAAAAAGAACAAGAATGTCAAATAAATATCTATTAATCATGAAAACCTGGAGTGTCATTTTGGGGACCACTATCATTATTTCAGATATTCACTGTTAACTTACTACCACTTATCAAATTGTACATTTTCTGTTTATATTAAAAAAGGCTCAGGGCTGAGCTAAAACTAAGTTCATTTTTTTCCTCACATGAATCACAAAGATTTGTTTTACTTACACTTGTTTTTTAAAAGTTGCATATGAAATCATTGTATTTTTAAGCATTCAGCTTTTTACGAATTCAATATTTATCATATATCTACTACAAATGCAAGAGTCATCTCACAAAATGTATTTTAGTTCTATTGTCACTGGATAAGATTCAAATTGGTAGATCATTCTACTGAAGCATAAAGCAGTTTCTGATACAAATAAGGAATTCAGTGACAGACACAGTAACAAACCTTGCTCTACCATTTACCACCTATGTGGCCCTGAAGAGGCTATTTTAACCTGAGAAGTAACTTCTTTGTTTCTAAAATGAGAATAGTAAAGCCTGTCCGATGAGATTGCTGAAGCAATGACGAGAACATTCACTGTTCATGGGATGCCATTCTAATAAAAACAAAGGAAAAATAATGTGTATCTTTAGAAATTTTAAGTATACTTATTTAAACTTAAATGAGAAAAATGCTATAAAAATAATGAAGGCAAGCTAAACCTGCTTGTCAAACTACTCTTCTATGACAAGATCAATTATATCAGCTAAGAGATGATTTCTGGAGCCAGGCACGGTGGCGCATGCCTGTAAGTGGCAGCCTGGGAAGCCACGGTGGGGTCTGGGGAGCGTAGTTCAAGTCCCGTCTGAGGCAACATAGCGAGACCTAGTCCCAAAAATAGCTGGGCATGTTGTCGCGCACCTGTAATCCCAGATACCTGGGAGGCTGAGGTTGGGGATCGCTTGAGTCCATGGTACCACAGGCAACATGAGCCTGCGGTCCCAGGGGCAAAACTAGTGAGACCTAGTGCTCCCACCCCCCCAAAAAAAAATTTTTCCCCCCATCTACTGGCATTACCCTCACACCTGCAACTTAATTTTAGCAGCTTCTAATGAAAGAGTGTTTCTCAGCCTTAGCTGCAAAGTGAACTCATCTACAAAGTTTAAAAATTAATAAAGTTGATGCCTTAATACCACCTCTACAGATGTTTATTTCATTGGTGTTAAGAGGAAGCATGTCTGCCAGGTTTTTTAAATCCTGGTGAATATAACAAAGCTTGAGAGTCACAGTTTTAATGGTAAGATAATCCAGAGTTATCTATCAATGGGGCTTCTAGGAGCCAGCCCTAAGAGGAGCCAAGTGCTGGTATCTAGACACATGAAGTAACTCTTGAGGGAAAACTACCTCTTCACAATGCATTTTTTAAGTTATAAATGGTTATCTATCTTCTAAAATTTTCAAGGCATATATCACTTCAGAGAAAAGAGCTTATTTGGCCTCTTGAGGTCACTCTCAGGCATAATAGTGCCCACTGGAGTTGGGTCACTGGGTAAAATGAACGGTTTGTCTTGCTGAGTTCCTGCTTAACTATATCCTGCTAGCCTCTGAGCTTTTGCCCCTAGCACACTGTAAGCATTCAAAAGCTTGTTAAAAGAATGAATGAGAAGTATAATAGTATTATGTGTTTAACCAAAAGTATTATAAACATCCCCAAGAGAGGATTCACTCAGACTGGGTTTCTGACCCCACTTCCTCTCAAGCAATCACAGTTAATGATAATAATGTCAGCCAAATTTCTCTGACCTGCAAATGAAGTAGACACAGACATTTACCCCAAATGACCTCTCTCCCACATATAAGGTTTCTCACTTGCTCAGTGGCATTTCTGGGAAGATTACTACCCAATTAGAATGTATGTGAGATAAGCACAATTTTACTATTTTCCTAAGCAGAATATGAATGTGTACTCCTCCATTTAAAGATGTTATTCCCAAATCCGGAAAGATGCACTAAAATGTCAGCACTGGAACACAAAGGGGGGGCTTAAGAAAGAATGGGTGAAATCAGCAGATACTAGATAACTTAAAGACATTACAAGATACCAAGATAAGCTGTATGGTGTTTTACTCTTTAACTTTAGCCTCACAATGAGTAAGATGACCCATTTTTGTCTCCTATAAGGTAGAAATGGTATCATCAGTGTCAACTAGCTTCCTCAAGTCAAAAAAAAACAGGTAGAAGCAGTGGTTAGGCCATGAATCTAGGACTCTGAAATAATGTGGTCTTTCCTTTTTAACACACAAGTAGTTTATATCCCAGTCTAAACCATGTTTAATATGCCTAAAGTACACTGTAACCAGGCACTTTCAAACAAGACTCTACAACCAAAAACAAAAACAAAAAACCTCTGAAACAATCTCTATTTTAGATACCCATACTTTTTGTGTGCAAATGCTCGTTCCAATACATATGAATTTCTATTCGTTCCTATGACAGCATACATTGCATCTTATGTACATAGTGCCTATTTCACATGATTATAAGAGTGCAGCTTTCTGAAAAATAAAAGCAGGAGAAAGTTAACATTAAAAGAAATATTTAGCCGGGATGCATTTTTCACAACTCATATTCAATAGTTAGAAACCACAAGGGAAGGCTTGGAAACCAAGCATCATTTATCTGTATTCTCCAAATCCATTTTTCAAATCATTCTGAATTTAGAATGTGCATACTGACAATCCCAAAGTCAAGAATCACTTCTTTAATGGATGTATAAAGCCTACATTTAAATTCCAAGTATAACCACTATGGAAACCAATGTGATTAAAGAAATCACACATTTAAAACCAATGTGATTAAAGAAAATTCCAAACAAAATGACAGAGTTAAGGTTCTCCCCAATAACCCAAAACAACCGATAAATTCTATCTTTAGATGCCACCACACCCCCATCCCCCCACCCCCACCCCCCAAAAAAACCTTCTCTGGTAATAGAACATCAGGAACAGGGTCAATGATGCAACCGGTCTCAACTGCAGGCTACCTAGGGTTCCAAACTCTTAGGGATTTAGGAACCATTAATCTATGCCTTGGTCCTAACAGAAGGGTTGTCTAGAGTCCCATTAGGATGAAATTCTAGATACTCACTATGGAGAAAACTAAATAATCATCTGTTCAGGCCTAAGACAGTCAAACATACTGTAAATAGAAAACTCAAGGTCAGTATTGCACTTGAGCACATGTGCAATAAACACATGTGATTTGCATTCTCCCCTTTAACTAAAACATATGCACAGAAAAGGATCTTTTTCTTTTTTTTCTTTTGTAATTTTCATACAATATTAGTCACTTTCGTTTGGTCATCATTCCCTTTGAGTTTGGCCTTCCTTTTGTATTGTACCCATAATTCCCTATCCCACCCTCCCTTTACTCTTTCCCTCCTTCCCCCAGCTCTGGTCACTTCAACTCCTCTCACTGCAAACCACTGATCCATGTTTGGCCCACTAGTCTGAAAAGGATCTTTTTCACAAAAGACAGAAAAATTACTTACAAAAACTGTTCCTCCTCTAAAGAGACTATCCTAAGAACTACAGTCAAGTAATCTGAGCATAGACTTGAAATACTCCATAAGCTTCTGACTGGGATACACTCTCCACAGAGAGAGTGGAGTGGGGTAAGAACTGGCAGAGGAAAACAGGAAGAGAATTCATGCAGTGACAACTTACTAGTGGGAAACACAGTAAACTCCAATTTATCCCAAATTGTGCCTAATTCAAAGCAGCAGTCATTCCCTTGCCACCTAACACTGCTTTCAAAAGCATGCTTTAATTAAAAATTTAATTGCATATTTTAATTAAAAATACACAATCTTCTGGACCCATTTAATTCAAAGGTCACTTTAGTCTTTTTCCTTTTTCAAATTGGTATCAATGCTCAGAATATCAAATTATCCCCTCAGGTTTAAAGGTAACAGCAATAGTAAACTATAATTCTTGATTATAAACCTGGTACATTAATGCTATCCAAACAATATTAAGCAAGACCCCTTCAACATGGAATTGTAGAAAATAACACTTTGTATTTTAAAATAACATCCTACATGTTTTCTTCCCACATTTAGCATTTGTTTATTCAGCAATTATAGCAAGTCTATTTTTTTGCCAGGCCTGGAGGATATAACAAAAAGTTTCTCTTCATAAAACTTACAAACTGGAAGATAAGCTTGTATATCATATTGCAAAAAAATAGGGATTAAGGAGAAAAAAAGTAGCAACAGAGAGATGAGAAAAGGGAGTCCAGGATGAGGGCTGCTGTTTAAATATAGTGGTTAGAAGCCACCTCAAGTTCTAAGTACTGTCTGATTCAAAACTTGAACTAAATAGAAACAGCTGATAGGTTAACAGGGAAGCTACCCAAGTGGAATTTATTTCAGCACAAATTCTACCATTCTAGCATCACATCCTGCCATTTCTTGAACTAAATCTTTCCCTTCTCCCTACCACTACTCTGTATTAACACATGACATCATGTATTCTTCTAAACAGGATTACTGCTACACTATCCGAACCAATCACTTCTTCCCAGATCCTGTTCACTCTAAAAACAGTGCTCCTCCACTATAAGGTCCTGGTGATCTTTCTAAAAGACAAATCCAAGTGTGCTCTGGTTTCCAAGGTCATTAAACATTAGTTTCTTGTGTTCTTTCATTACTCTTACATATGTTCTAAAATGTACACTCAGTTCTCTGTCCTTGGAAAATACTCCTTCAAATGGCAAACCCCACATATCCTCTGAGACCATTTACAAAATTTTTTTGTCCCACTCCTAATACAGTAAATGGTTCAATTTTTTTTCAGTCCTTTCCTAATCTTTACAGTATACCTTTATCTGGCACAAATGGATACTGAGTCCATTTACCTACCCACCCCACATTTAAACTGTTAAGCAACATCAAGCTGAGCAGGGTTCTTGACAGATTACTAATCACATGCTCACTGAATGAACAAATGAATGAATGAGTAAATGAATGCACAAAGAAACAAGAGAGCTAATGAACAAACTACAAACAAATGAGGAAACAGTCCTCTGCCTTCCAGGAGCTTATGGTTTAGAAGACGGATGCCCTTATAAACATGCTCCCCATGTCCTTGCATAGTACCAGATGGATTACAGAACAAATGGAGGCAAGATGCTCAAATGTTACAGTATTCTGTCTTTCTAAGGGAGTGATGTGAGATATTTTTTAATAGTTCATGTAAATTTTTTCATTTGAAAATTTTCTACAAATACCATTTAAATGAATCTCAATTTTAAAAAATAATGTCACCTAGAGTAATTTGATAGATTTACATAAATCTGTTTCACAAAACTGCAAGTATGAATTATGGGATGTCAGCATATAATTTTGTTGAAAGTGCTTTTTCACTAATATAATTAAGTCTGCCGAGACTATTCATGTACAAGTCAAATAAAATGCAGAGTGAATTCTGTAAAAACCTGGTAGTTGAATCAACAATAAAAGGTGACTACTCTGATTGATGTATATCTATTATTTCATTTAGAGCAGTAGTAATGTTTTATGAAATAAAAAAGGACAAAAGCAGCATGAATCTTTTTAAATCCCAGTTAGCAGAAACAGGTAAGTATGGTCCTCTCTAACAAGCAAGACTATTTGCAACCTGAGGTATAATAATGTAGCACTTGAAAAAAAAGCCACTTAAAAGAGATTCACTGTCTCTATGCACAGCCTCTATATAAAACTTCATTCCTTAAGAAAAAAGTCAAATTATGTGACAAAGCTTTTAGTCCAAGGGGGACAAGTATTTTGTTTAAAGACAAATGGAGTTCATCTTCTCAGTGCAACAAACCTCTTGTCTTATCCCCAAACACACAATAAAGTCCCAATGTGTTGTATTTCTTCAGATGGACTTTCTGTTCTTGGGCACTAATAATGTGTGTCTGTTCAGACAGGCTGTGCACTGCAACTCTGGCACCAAAGTAACATGCACCAGACTTTACAAAGGAGCTTTCCTAAATTCTCACATCTGATCATCTGATATGTAATAAAACCATGCAGGCACCACACATCAGGGAAAAGGTTTGAGAGAATTTCACGACAGAGGGACACTACCTTCTCTAGGCACATTTTCCTCCAAGTGTTAATTCGTGAGTTAGCCTGTATCCTCATAGATACAACATGCCAGACACAGTAGCTCCTGCCATTTACACACTCAGCTAAATCAGGTCAAGTTAAACAGGACCTCTTCATCACATTCTAATCAAGAAGATCAAACCATGAGGTAGAAGACTGGTGAGAAAACCTATTACTACAGACCAAGTCACCATCCCTGAAACTAGAAGCATTTGTAATCAGCTTCCCACAGGGAAGGGATTAGCACAAGGATGGAGAATTCAACCTAGTCATTCACATAATACTTCTAGAAAACAGATGGCTCAAAGATACATCTTCCACACACATGCTAATAAAGCTGGCCCTAGACTTAAATGCTCCAATGTTTTCAAATGATTTTCAGACTTTCCAGATTACTGAGATAATATAGTTTCAATGTAACTTTTCTGCTGAAATCAAAGTTGTAAATATTGATCATCTGGTAAATATTACCTAAGCAGCATAATTCTACAGGGAGCAGTTCATATCCTTAGCAGCAGACTTTCTCCTTTCAAGTTAATTTTAGTGGTCATATCTATCCTCTGATTATGCAATTGGTAGAGTTCTATTTTCCTATAGTTTCAGTTCCAGTAATTATGAATTTGCTGGCAATGCAGTGTGACCTTGCTTAAGACGGCGAAACTGTAGATTCTTAATACACCACATTTTCAGACAACATTAAGAACTCCCACACAATTCAGTCTTAGAGTATGAGAACACCAACAGCATATTAAGTCCTCAATTCTTGAGTACTGCAATTAGATACAAAGATATCCAAAATCAAGAACCTTAGGGAAAAATAATCCGTATGTAAGGTGGGAAAATAAGTCACTAGGATATATGTTTCATGTTAAGTAAGACTTTAACTGGGGTCATATAATGTTACAATGCAATGTTAATGATTCAGTAAATGAAAAAAGCAGGAGAGAGAGTGTGAGATTTCAGAATCTCAACACCACAGTTAAAAACCAGTTTTCATTACTTACTGATTTGGGTAATTTCTCTAAAAGAAAAATCATAAGTTCTGTCTTCAAACAGTGTATCTGCCTTGTGATAAAATCAAAAGCCAAAAATCTTATCAGTTAGTTCAAAATTGAGACCCTAGTGTTCAAGAAGAGGACATGAACAACTCTGGTCTAAGGTAAAATATACTTTCAGTTAAAAATCTAGATCTGTTGCATTAGCACTTGTTCATAAATTATAATTAATTTCATACAGTTATGCCTATGCTCACTTGTATATACATCTGGGCTTGTGCTGTTTTCTTTTGTTTCTGCTTTCTTCTCTTATGTGAAGGCAACAAAGTTGTTCAAGTAAATATGAGAGCAAGGAACTGTATTCCTCAAAGCATTATTATGGTCATATTAGAGGTGGCAGCTGCAGCTTGGACCAGACTGCTTCAGAGGCAGCAGGACTAACCCTGGTATCTTCCTGGATCCCCATCTTCACACACCAAGACCCACCACTCCCAGAACACTATAAAGCAGATGTCCTAAAAAAGGGTGGGGGGATGGGAGGGTTGTGCTGGGAATGAGCAAACCTCTCCCCTACTCTTCTATTTCCTTTGAACCTCTCACTACTTAAAAATCTTTGAGCACACTAGAGTCTTATTATTTGCTTTTGTGCACACAGGTGGTATGAGCCCTTAAAATGGGGCAACATGAGTATTTCCTCTTACCAATTTCAGGTCTCTGGGGACCCTTTGGTTTTACCCAATATCAGTAAAGATGAAGTAGTAAACAATCACAGTAGTAAAAAGGGCATCTACTGTTGCTTGTACCACCAGCTGGTGCCAATCTACAGACCCACACAAGTAAGCAATCCACACAAAAAAGACGCACAACTTGTTACTTTTCTCTTTAGTCAGGGTATTGCTTTTATTCAGATATGGAATTTTAAAAGTTTAAAGGTCCTAAAGAAACAAAATTAGCTCATTGTCCTTTTTTGAAACTGCCAGAGTCTTCCCTATCACTATGGAACACTCCTTGTTTTGTTCATTACAAATGGATGCATTAGTCAGGCTATACACCTGATTGAAAAAATTCTTATTAGATATAAATTTGATCCTTGAACACTCTCTCTTTTCAGAAATCTGTCACCAAAAAGCTAAGGTTGACCAAAGTCTTCATTCCATATGAGAAAGTCTGTGGAAGAAGTTTGTTCCCATTGCCCCATACATGTTTATATATAACTTTACGTAAGCGAACAGCAGCATTTCCTAATTGTAAATTACTACCCAGGAATTTATCAGCTTTACATTAAACATATTCATCATATTTAAATTTCACCACACTTGTACCTATTTTAAAGATATAGCTTTGGAGGTTCAGAGATGCTATATAACTTGGTTAAGGCACTCAGCTATATAGTAAATGGTAGTTGAGTCTTAAAAATGACCCTTCCAGATTCAAATTGCCAAGGTACACATCACTGCTTTTGACCAAACCTGAAAATTACTTTGAGAATCATGTGCCTGATAACCCTCCAAGAAGGATATTCATAATTTCCAAATATACCTATATTTTATCTTGTTTTTTTCATCATCAAAGAGATTGACTGAAACCTCAGCATTCTGTTTTAATCCATCAAGACCATATAAATAAAAGAACCACCCTGAAAAGGAAGGGATTCCTACAGATATACAACTTAAACCCCCAAAACAAATCATCATTATAAAATATTAGAGATATCAACATTATAAAAAGAGTCACTTAAAACAGGACTTGATTTGCATACTCCTTTTCCAGAAACTCAGAAAGCAATTCTTATGGCTAAAGCCAAACATGTTTGCTACTGCCAAAATTATCTCCCACACAAGACACTTTTCTTGTCAGCAGATTGCATTAAAAAGCTTTCATACGCGTAGTATGGTTTCCTAGTTCAGAAAAGCAGGTGGGATCAATACCACATGGTCTCTGCCCTTAAGATCTTAGCTCAAAAACTAACACATGAGCAAAGTAGGGAGATGTGGGCACCTAATGAACACAAAACACTGGCGTTTTCTATTTTAACTGGGGAAAACTTGGAGAAACCTTTAGTTGTTTGACACAAAAGATGAGGGGTTTTAAGACAGAAATTAAGGAAATAGGAATAGAAAGAAGTGCCTAGTTGTAGAGAAGTATAGAGGAGATGGTCAAAGTAAAATCACATGGAACAGTTAAGTGATGTGTGGAGAGGTAAGGGAGCAGACTCTAGAACAGGTACACCATACATGAAAATTAGTAGGACACACTGAAGGATCCATCAAGCAGGAGGGAGAGTTGAAAAGAGAGCAGAGAAACAAGGGAGGTTAACTTGAGAAGTGTGGAATAATCACTAAGGAGATGCAAATGTAGGACGACCAAGGAGGTTATTAAGGAAGATGCTGTAACAGCCTAGGAAAGGAAACTGTCACAAATACCTTTCAATCAAGTTGCCAGAGGTATTTACAAAACAGAATCAGATTATAAAAATCCACACTCTCCTTCACAAGTCCCTACAAATTTCCCTACACCTGAAGAGGCTCACTCTCATCTGAACAAAACCTTGCCCCTTACTCTCCACAAAATCCTTTGTTATGCTTTCCACATCTAAGCCTCAGTGAAACACACTCTTTGCTTGCAACAAGCATGGTTAATGCAGTTCAGTTTTCCCTCAAAACTCAGCTTTCTGCACTCCATTTCTTCAATGGGCCTTCCACCTAAGGGCCAGGACTGGAATCAAAGGCCCCAAGAAGAGCTGTTCTTCCTTAGTCAGTACACTTAGGCATAACTTCTCGCCTTCATAAAAATAGACAAGGTACCTTTTGAATTTAAATGACTATAGAGCACCAACACAACAGTTTCTCAAATATTCATACACTGTGTATCTTAAGTTATAGACACCCAAATCATGAAAAAACAAAACCAAAGAAAACTACCCTTATGATTGAAATGGCTTATGACTTTCTCAGATGTCATCTATAAACCAAAAAAAAAAAAAAAACCAACCAAAAAAACCCATACTTAAACCTGAATCTTTCACCCCTATTAAAAGTAGGTTGAGTTTTGAGAGTTAACTAATGAAAGTAGGCACAAAGTGTCTACACACCTTATTTTGACATTTTATGCAGCAATTACAAGGTTATACATATAAGTTGTTTTACACAATATGGTGAAACCAATGGGGGCTTGGGGGAAGAAGGCATATTCATTTAAGGAAAGGGGCAATGGACAGTATTGATCAGAGGAAAAAGTCCCAGATACAATAAAAAAAGCAGGTATCATTTCACTTTCTTCTTCTCACCTTATCTCTAATAAGACATCCACCAAATATGAACAAGGCTTCTACCTGGAGATAACTCACTACTTAACTTCAGCTCATTTTATTTCAAAAAGATCAGAATTAAGTTAGTGATATTTTTAGTTTTAAAAGACAAAAAATTACCAAGAAGAGTCATTATCCCCAGTTGACAGGAAGATTTAGGTATAAATAACATGTGGTTATTACAGGACATTTTGTTTAGTTTATATTAAAGAAAAGCAGTTACATTTTCAAGAGATATCAGGAAAAATGTAGTTTTTTCCTCCCCCTAAATTTAAAAGTCACAAAATTACTGATTTTTATGTTTAGGAAAAATCCCCAAGTGAGTCAACAGTCTTTGGGCAGTTAGGGTATAAATGCTGAGTATAAAAAGGAAAGCAAATACTTCAGGCACCGCTTCAAAAAAGCCCTCTCTGAATCAGTAAAGCAGAAAGAATCTCAGCAGAACATAACTGACTGAGAAGGCCAAGCTGCACATGGTAGAAGTTTAAAGACTACAGGTCAGATGGGAACCATGGCTACAAATTGTCAAAGATGTTCCCTGACAGAAATAAATATCAATTTTGTTTTTGCTAAGGGACAGCTATGTTACAAACCACTCTGAAACCACAGGGCAATTTGCCCACCAACTAACAGATGGCTCCTAAAGAGAAATACAAAATGGTCTAGCTGCCCCCCCCACCCCCCTGCACCATGGCACATTCATATCACACATGAGCATTTCTTCCCAAAAAATCCAGTTGTAAAGTTGAAAAGATAAGCTATTATAATCCTCCAAATTTAATTCACATAAACACTTTCATTAAGAAGCAAATACTTAAAAGATTTTGCCGAGGCAATGATTCCTCAGCACATATCAGTTCACATATCAGCAACACAGTAAATGTACCTTCACACCAATAAGAGAAGCACAAAGGCTTGTCCTTTGATCACTAACTAAAATGTGCAGTAAATATGAGATATTCAAGTTGTACCCTGTAAAACTTAGTACACATCTTTGGTCACTGCTAACTCTGAATACATTTTTCTCATGAAAGGAGAAAACTAAACACAAAAATAATCTATTTAATTTGTTACCATTTTATTGTTTCAAGTACCATGAATCTATAGCAGGAAATAGGTTGAGAGGCTTATTCAAGACATGCGTCTTAACTTAAATTCATCTCAAAAACTTTTTTTTTTTTTGAGACTAGGCCTCGCTATGTTGACCAGGGTAGTCCCAATCCCACAGACTCAAGCGATCCCCAGTCTCAGCCTCCCAGGTAGCTGGGACTATAGGCGCACACCGCTGTGCCTGGGTGCTTTCTCAAGACCTACTCTTGCTATGTTGCCTGGGGTAATCTAGAATCCACGAGCTCAAGCGATCCCAGGCCTCTTGCCTCCCAGAGCTTGGACTATAGGAGCGCTTCACCACACCCAGTTTCACCTTTGAAACTTTTTAAAGAAATCCATGTTTTATTTGCTGTTACTTGATTATTCATATTATCTAAGGTTCACTTCTTGGTGAAGATTAAATATAATATTAGGGACCATCTGATGTAAGAAGAAACCTCTATCAATGAGATTCTGGGCTACAGGAGTCATATAAAATGGCAATGCTGCAAAGATTTTTCAAGATTCAGACAGGGAAAGAGAAAAAGGTATATTATTCAGAGGAATACATCTTTTCATGATACTGTGTCTCCTCAAGGAAAAGGGATTAGGAATTTAAGGGCTCCTACAAAGTACATGCAGCCTCAACACCTGAACACCTAGATTTATCCGATGGTGTTCATGTGTGAAAAAGCTCAGCTATAGGCTCTCTTACATTGGTCCCTAAAACCCCACTCTATATCTACCTTGTATGTAGAGATGTCAAGATATGTACCTTGACAAAGACTTTCAGGAATACATACAGATCTGTAAGTAGAATCTGTCATGTTAAAGAGTTTCCTACACTGTTGAATGCTATACAAAAGCTAGGTATTCAATTACAGGTATACTCCTCAAATGAAGATGTCACTTAACAGTAGTCTTTCAGCTCATTGCAATATTCTATAGCCTTTAGTGTCAAGGAGTTTCCCTATTGCTGGCTATTTTTTCCTTGCTATTTACAATGCAGCAAGGTGTTAATTATATATTAAAGGCTAATTTTCTTGATTTGGGGAAAAAGTTGAAACATTTATATATGCTGCCAGATCATCTACTAGAGTAAAGCCTTATTCTCAAATATAATATAACCTAGGGAGTCAGAACTTATTCCAGCTCTCCTCATATACACCAACATTAAGGTATTGCATTTATATCTAGAACCAATCTTTTCTCTAGCAAGAAAAATACATATGTACAAAAACCTGTATCTCCTTAACCCAAGTCTTATACTGTATTTGGATTCTTAATCCTCTGTTCCTCCCAAATGACATCTAAAACAAAAGGAAGTTGAACATGCACTTGATCTACTTTATTTTCTCTCTATAGTTCTGACTTGTTTATTAATAAAATATTCACATACAGAATTCTTCTAAAAAGTATCTTTCTTAAGCCTCTAGAAAATTATATAAATTTAACAAAACCTATAAATAAATAAAACAAACAAACAAACAAACAAACAAAAAAAACACAAGAAAATCAACCCAGAGTTTCTTTTCTTTCCTACCAATTCTTGAAAATACTCGTTAAGTATCCAGAAGTTAAAAACTGAAAATTAATCTCAGTGACAACTCTGAGGGTATTATTTGATAGAGTTAAAACTTCGTCTCTGTACTTTGTTCAGCTGAACAATGCTGAGAGACATAAAGTAGATAAGAAAGGGAAGCCCACAGAGTTGTCATGGATACCTGGCCACAGGTTCACATGACCAATAGGGGGCTATGAATACTTCCAAAGAATGCAGAAGCAGGGCAAACAGAACCAGGCAGGACACCAAAACCTGATGTCCCAGCAGAGAGCAACCAGCAGAAAGTCTGTGAAAACAGGTTATAAGAGAGCCCCAAGTCCTTCTTCTAGCACTGACATTTCCCATATCAGCCCCTGCTCCCTTGTAAATTATTTCAAGAAATACACCTCTTCTGTTCTCGAATGCGTCTCTGGTAAATTCTTTCACCTCCTCATCTCAAATCTGTATCCCAATTTTCTCTGCAATAATAATTCCTCTGTTATCTACTTTATCAAATAACTGTCCCTGGTCAAATAGTAAATCTTACCATAAGACATAATATCAGTCCTCATTTAAAGGCATGGCTAAGTTCCTGGAGAGATGCAAAACTTCAAGTAAAACCCATATAAAAAGAAATCACAACTTTAAACAATATCATTTCTTTCAGTGTTGGTTGGGATCCTCTTTCCTTATCAAGAAAATGATGTCAAATGAAACATTACAGGATCTGCTATACTCCTCAGTCTTGCTGTCCCCAGATCCCTGATACTATTATTCCCTACATCCTAAACAATGTTAACTTGTTTATTTTCATCTAAAATTGAGGGGGGGGATTCAAATCAAGTGACCTAAATTATATCTTTCTAATTCACAAAGGAATTGTTTTCTACATGTAGAATCTACAACTTTATTAAGATGTTATTCAATATTCTCATGCATAGTTTCCTAAAACCTGGTAATATCCTACAGAACGTCACTCTCCCCACCCATACACACCAGGCCTTTATTTAAAGCTATTAGAAGATGCAGCCCAAGTGAAACAGCAGGCAGGTTAGGCTGCTACTTTGGGGTACAGGCCTGGAGTCAATGATGCTCCAGAGCCCATCCCCACTTACATCCTGAAAGGATTGGATCCCACCCTCCATCCCTGAGACACCAAAATTTCAGGCACCTCTACTACAACTCCTGGCAAGCCATGAACCAGAAGTTCTAAATAGGGACTGCTGAAAAAGAGGAAGTAGCTGGGCAGCCATGCTCAAGGAAAAAGAATAGAAATAACGAGGGCAGATGGTTGTCTCCTGATCTTTCCTTTTCTAGCATCCATGCTTTAACACACAGGAGGCTCTCTCATGAGAGCATGTCAGTATGAGTTATCTGCATAACAGGTTGAGGACCCTGGAAACTACTTAGTATTGTCTGGTGTAAAAGTTACTTGATATTATACTCTAAGGCCGGGGAAGGTGGCACATGCCTTTAGTCGTAGCTACAAAATGAGGCCAATACTAGGAATCACTTGAGTCCACGGGTTCGAGACCCACCCGGGGCAACAGCGTGAGACCTAGTCTCAAAAACTACTTAGGCATGGTGGTGCATGCCTGTAATCCCACTGTAATCCCAGTTACATGGGAAGTTGAGGCTGGGAATTGTTTGAGTTTATGGTACCCCGGGCAACGTTAGCCTGCGATTCCAGGGGCAAAACAGCGAGACCTAGTCTCAAAAAAAGGATATTACAGTCTAACCCTTTAAAATAACAAAATATTGAACCTAAGAATATAAAATTAACTAGATTTTTTGTCTTACACAATTATAACTATAAAGTTGTATCAGTTATTTATTAAAAATAAATATGCTACAAATATAGATAAAACTGAAAAGACAGACTTTTAAAAGAGAACTGAAAACTGTCACACAAAAAAGGGGGAGAGGTAATATGGAAGATGTCTATCATGTACTACATGGAACCCAGAATTGCAATGCTTATAAGTATCAATGTGCCTCTGTGGTTGGACGAAAGAATCTTGATTAAATGACAACGAAGCAGGCAGGCAGGGACAATATATGAAAGTCATTCACAGGCAAGTCTGTTCTTTTACATCAGTTGCTATAAGCAACAGGAGTCACCAAACATTATTAACCTTTGCTGAGAAGTTACAGATGAAAAGTCCTGCTGCATGATCTCAGGTAATCTCTACTGGTCATCTCAGTCATCTTCAGGTTGTTATCAGTCACAATCAAGGAGGAAAGCAGAGACAGGAAAACAATAAAATGGGGGGGGCGCGTTTACAAGATATTACTTGCAAAAACAAACAAACAGACAAGAAAAATTTTAAACTGCCCACAGGAAAAATTGGGGGATGAGGAGGGCACAAGAGATAGATATGGTTCATGGATGACAAAGGTGATGGGAGAACATCAGGGTAGACAATGATGTTTTATATGTGTATGTACGCAATCAATAAAAAAATAAAAATATTACTTGCGAGGAAATATCAATATCTTTATTGCATCTACTCCCATTTTTCCATAGTTGCATCAGGATTTAGGTTTCCCCAAACACTGATGATGGCAAATCACAAGAGTTAAATATTTGAAAGAAACAAAAAGTTTCATTTATAAAATACACAAACACATCTCTCAAAACAGAGACAAATTCCTTGACCAGTAAGTTTCATTTTTTTCAAAGCTGAAAGTCTCAGGACAAGCAAGCAAGCTGTTTGGCAGTACATCCATTAGAGTTATGAGAAAGTCAACATATTCAAAGCAAAGTATACAACAACCTTACAAACCTTGGGAAAATGGTGAAAATGACAAACTCTGAAGGCTACTGGCAATGAAGAGTACTCCACAAAAGGAGTAAGAAATGATAGTTCTAAAACAACAACCCTCAGACTCCACCAGTAAAGGTAAAAGCCATTCTAAATAATTAAAAAGTTACACCTTTTCACCCCTAACAGAGTAATGCATCTTAATATCTTGATAACTTGAAATCACAGCTTAATTTTTCTCATATCACAGATGCTTTAAAGACTCTAGTTGAGCAGACATGGTACAATAAACTTAGTATTTAATATTATAATAAGATAATAAAATTTAGAATAAAAAAATCAAGTAAAAGAATGATAAAAAGTGTTAAAGGTCTCTAACTATGAAAATAAACCCCTGAACCAGAAAAGGTTCAATCACCTATTTTGATGAAAATAATTTTTAATAGATAACTCTGATCTTAAGATACTGTCAACTACTGCCTTGACAATAAAAGGCATCCAAAAGAGGATGCCTGGAACTTACACCATCTCTTACAGTCCTGTGTGGAAAGTTCAAAATGAACTTCTATAAAAGTTACCCACTCAGGGATCAAAATAAACATACCAGTAAATTTACTTTCAGGTTATGTTAAAAGAGATTCTCACATAGAGAGAGAAATGTAAATTAGACAAACATATTATCATTGTGATTTTAAATTATCAGTAGTATGAAATGGCTGTAGCTAACTAGCAAAAGGGAGTTTATTAAAGAGGCACAAAAGGTTCTTTTTTTTTTTTTTTTAAAATCAACATAGACTAAAAACCGTATCTCAGAGCAAGAACATATAGGATCTTATAACATTTGGAACCATTAACAGTTCATCTTTCTAGCTCTTCCTTAAGAACCTAGGTAGATCCTAGGAGAAAATGCCTCATTGATTTTATCTGAATTCCTTAGTTGGCCTTGGCCTATACTAAATCAGGGAAAGAGAAGGCTTTAGAAGCCCTGTAGCCTTCTAAAATTACCCACACACCAGGTATATTCTAGGAATGAGAAGTTCTCAATGTACATGGTACTAATGAAAATGTGAGACAATTCTCTTCAATTCATGAAGGAACTTATAAATCTAAAAATCAATTTCTCTTCCATCTATGCTCAAATAAAGGAATGCATCAAAGATTAAATGGGATAATCAACAAATCACTACTGGGCAGGGTACCTCTGTATATGTGAAGCACTGCTTCTACAAGTTAGCTCCAAAACAAAACTGCTAGGTTTAGAAAATCTATTTCTCTCCCCTTTCAATGTATAACTAGGCCCTTCCACCTCTATTTCACTTCAACCATAAGGTACCATGAAGAGAGATTGTTACTATAATACTTCAAAACTTAGGATCTCTACAATAGTCAATGTCTTCAAATCAAGTACCTGAAACAAACTGACCTATTTCTAGTATGCTCAGGATTCACAGAAAAGGACTGCCAAACAACTGGGTTAAGTTGAGTAATATCATCTTCACCAGATAAGACCTTGAAATCAGAAGGTAAATATTCCTTATGGTGATCAAAAGAGACCTTGAAAGATCCCTACAAGATAGGTAGAAATACAAGGGCCACTTTGCAAAAAGTAGTTAGTACAAGCTATCTATTATCTTCATGTCAAAGCACCAATTCTCAGCTAATTAGCATAATGAATGTCAAAATGGGGTTTTGTTCCTGTAGCTATTTATTTTTTTAATTAGTATATTAGATATTCAAAATGGGGTCTCACTGGTTAAAAATAAAAGGTATTCAAGGTAGATAGGTAGATGCAAAATAAGCAATAGAGAAAAAAGTCAGTATAAAATTGAACTAATAATTCAAATAAGAAATACTGCAGATTCTAAACTCACACAACCTGGGGGGGGGGTGGGGAGGGAATTTCTGCTAACTCTCAACTCATGGACCCACTTCAGTTGTCAATAGCCAACCATGAAAATAAACAGTCACTAAGTGTGGAATGACGTTCCCAGTCAGCAGGTGGTTGGCTGGAACCAACAGAAAAGGTATGTCTAAATTATGAAACCTAAAATTTAAAAAGGAGACTGCTCTACTCAACACAGACTCAAATAATTTAAAGGCAGAAACAGAACATAGATACCTGCCTATAAATTTAACCTGCCCCATTATCTGGTCTCCCAAAATTGCCTCAGGAAATGGCTCTGCCTTGTGAGCTGCTTGACAACTGGCTAAGTGCTTTATTTTTTGGTAGGGATTTTTAAGGGGTAGATAAAAGGAGGCTATGACAAGAAAAAAAAATGGGAGGAAAAGCTAACACTAATAGAAGAGAATTTCCAGTTTCCCCTCCGTGGCTCCTTCTACTGAGGAAGGGATTTCTGCCAAGATTGTCAACAGGTTCTCAGCAGTAAAGAGAATAAAGGAAGGTAAAGAGTGTTCCCTGGGATTTTGCCCAATTTGTCTCAGAACCCTACACAGATAATAGATAATCCTCCCCCAGGTGCTATGTCTCTGGAGAAGAGGAAGTAGAACAGTGTGAAGGCAAGATAGGACAGCTGAAGAGCAAAAGATCTTGGGATCTCCTTTCTGAATTCTAAGGTGCATGCCACTGCCCCTTCCTCCAAGTGGGCTCCCATTAGATGGAGATTAGCAGAAACTGGAAGCAATTTCCAAAAGAATAAAACAAAGACTAAACCACACTGATCAACTGACCAGAGGCAAGATGAAAGTGTTCCTGCAAGGTAGTTAGCTAGCTGAAGAAATGCAGGATATTTGTTTTTTTAATCTAGATATTCCTTTTAAGGGAAAATGGCAAGTTTGAAGACAAATTATTTCAAAGGATGGGATTTGTTTCAATAACTACATGGAAATTAAAGCAAAATACACAGAAGAGTCCACAGGCCAATAAAGAAACCTAGTTATCTTCTGAAAGGATGACTACCATTCACTTTTCAAGTACTTGAATGTAATAAATTCTGCTCCCTTTTTACTTAGACTATGCACCGAGAACAGGGAAATTCATAGATTAAGTACAATGATGATTACCAGGGGCTGGGGCATAGGGGTGAGGGCTGGTGAGGTAGTTTTTAGTGAGCACAACAGCCTTTGGGATGAGAAATGGACAGCGTTTATGGATGCACAAGAGTGAACATATTTATTACCATTGTACTATTCACTTAAAATGCCTAAACAATATAAGTTTTATATTGTTTATCAATAAAGACAATTTTTTAAATTTTGAATCAGGTATGAATCAATATGAAGCTTCATATATGCCAGTAATTTGCTTAAACTTTAATTCTAGAGGGAATACAATCACTATCATGGATACACAATCCACTAGTTAACCAGCATAATACAAGGGCCACTTTGCAAAAAGTAATTAGTACAAGCTATCTATTATCTTTATGTCAAAACACCAATTCTCAGCTAATTAGCATAATGAATGTCAAAATGGGATTTTGTTCCTGTAGCTATTTATTTTTTTAATTACTATATTAGGTATTAGAAATGGGGTCTCACTGGTTAAAAACAAAAGGTATTCAAGGTATACAAATGGCTAAATTAGTTTTGATACTACCTAATCAAGGGGTGTGTGTGTGATAACTTGCACCCTTTAAGGTAAGAAACCTTAAATATAAAATGATCAACTCGTGAGTTTTAGCCTTTGAAGAATTTGCATGATGCTAAGGGGCACAGATTTCGTACCTCTGGAATGTTGTTGCTAATCTCATATGAAGATGATTTCATAAGGTATGTTTGAAGAACCTAAAAAAGAATAAAAACCTGGAACTACTTCATTAAGGTTGCAAAGTCATTAGTTGTAGCAATCACTTTGAGTCATTTGCCAAATGTCAGTACATGAATCTCATCTTAAGAAGCAGCTAAATCTCATTCCTCCCTTTTTTGGTGCATACTGTCACCTCCCCAAAATCATCTAAGAGATACATATACTAACAGATCCATTTGGAATACTTCATACACCCAAAAAAATTAAATAAACCTCAAAAGCATCAAGGAAAGAGGATACAATACACTGAACATTACTGTCTTTCTGCAAAATCTTCTCTTTCTGGTATCTACAAAATGAAATATAAAACATAGTAATAAATCAGTATTACCAATTCTGTATAGTACTTCCCTTTTATTCAGTTCCACTCTGAAATTCAGTTCCCAGCATCAATTATAGTCCAGAATAATACCTACAGTAAGTTATTTTGAGAGGGTAACTACAATGACAAAATTAAAATATATTGCTATAACTATTCTATTTTATCATTGTTATTCTCTTACTATATCATATTTAAAAGTTAAATTTGACAGTATGTGTAGAAAAGAAACATACCATATATAAAGTTTAGTACTATCTGTGGTTTCAGACCTCCATGGGGGTATATTAAAACAAGTCTCCCACAGATAAGAGGGACTACTAAGTTTTATTCCAATTATAACACAGAGGAAAGTATTTCACCTTGAAGTAAAGATATAGTAATACTAAGACTATAAAGTTAGAAAAAACAAATCTGGTTTAATATCTTGAGATTAAAATGTTAGAACCCTAAATTATTCTTGAAAAGGTAATATGCTATTTGCATTATACATGTCAGAATTTCTTGGCACTATGTTTAAGAAAAGCTAAGTTAACAGGGAGGTTCACAAAAGAGAAAAGTTACAGAATTTTACAGTTAGAGAAAACTTGTGATGATTCAGGGAAGTGCCTGTATCTTACATGAGAAATGTTCGTTGATTTTGAGAACACACCTTCACTAGCCTATATTGCCTTGGAGGCTACTGTGCTTATGATCCAGTGACTCCGTAAGTTTGAATTCAAAGGATCAAAATGTGAAGAAATGAAGCTGTTCCATCAGGTTCCAGTGACTTAATATAATAAAATAATTCTGGTTTATCTCTTTACAGAAAGCTATATATTCTTTGATTGATTTTTTTTTCTTACATCACTGTTCATTTTTATACTGTAACTGGTTTTTCCCCTCAGGGCAGTTCTTCACCACCAGAGCACCTGTGAACCAACACCACAGTCCCTTGTGCTCTTCCCTCCTGTTTTGACACCCCTCACTCTCACTCCCCTGCTCTGTGCCTGGGATCTATGGTTAGCTTGAAAGTTTTGCCTTTAAGAAAGCTAGATATTCTTTTAAACATTATAAATAGAATGTTATGTTCTCTGAATAAACCCCAATGACCCAACAAGTGTTAAGAGTCAAGGGCCTCACCACATCTACTCTGCAAACTAATAAATAACCACATTACATTAAATAAATTTTAGTTGAAGAGAGGGGTGGAGAGAGTACAGGACATGTGAGCTACACACACTCTTTCTGTTTAGGAAACAGAATTCCAACAAAAAGTACAATGATGAGAAAAGAACTCATTAAGAGCTAAAAATAAACTAATTCACAATATGCATAAGGATTTAACAAAAAAGGAAAACAAGATATAAAACTGCATCTGCTAAGTTAACCATGTCCTCATGGAATGGCCACCCCCCGCCACCAACACTTGCACACACACACTGAAACCTGCAAAGTCTGTGATGACTGAATAAAGCAATGCTTTAAATATTTTCAATGATTATTTCAACAGAAATAAAACAAAGGGCTAACAAATTTTAAAACATCCTCTGATCAGCTAACACTACAGGAATATTGGGTCTCAACATCCAAACACACAGGTCTCTATTTATGTAATGAAAAATCTTATTTGATGAAATCAAAATATTTAGTGATAGTATTTTCAATTTAAATAAAGTAGGTATTCATGTGAAGGTGATGTCAAAGGAAGGGAAAACAAATCTCGTTGCCATCCTAACCAATATAGTTCAATTTAACAGCTTGCTTGGCCTCGCAGTCTAGTAACTGCCCATCAGGAAAGTGCAGTTGACAGTACCTTCATATTTAAATCAAGCCTATTCGCTGTGAGTAACATTTACATAAAACCTCACATGGTAGTAACTCCATACTCCAGAGCTCTAGTTTTTAGAGATTTGTGTAGAATCATTAATCATCTCTCTGGACTCCCAAGACCTTTTTCATACTTCCCACTGCCATCTCACTTTGCCCCACCCCTAGAAAGTCAAATGTGTTGGTAAAATGGTCTAAAAGTAAAGGACAGAAGAGAAGGTTTGCATTTTGCTCTCTAAGACTGTAAGATATTCTAAGATAACAGATTAACTTGGAGAATTTTTTTCAAAAATCTTTTTACCTGACGGGAAAAATGTCTGCAACTATCATGTAACTACAACGATTATAAACTGATAATGAGGGACTAGGAGATACGACCCTTGTGTGCTAGACATTGTATGTAAAGGACTTTTGTCATAGTTTATATAAGACTACTGCTAAGCTATAATTTAAATTCCAGTCTAACATGCTTTTTCTGGACTCAAACTTTTAAAACTAATGTGTATTAGGTCACCTCTCTTGTAGGGAGTGAAGATAGCAGGTATTTTTTTTCAATGATTAAAGTGATGTTTACATAAAAGGGGGGAGGTACCATGTTCCCCAAGCCCACTTATATGCAGCATGTAGCTTAGACTAGCTACTGGTAACTATGGGTGGAATTGAGCAGCCAGGTGATGCTATATACAACAGGGGAGGCTCCTCGGGAAGAAGGAAAAAGAGTTATTGCTACTGTGTTTTGCTACTGTGACTTGTTCCCTGATACTTCTGGAAAGGAGACATGGAAAGAGGCACATGAAGGAGAGGTACATAGAGAAAAAGACACGTGGAGACATTTGGAAGAGATACAGAGGTGAAAGACACATGAAAGATACTGACAATGGCAATCATTATTCTGATGTGGTATCTATATCCTTTTGTCCAGGTTTCTAGGACCTGCTTCAGAACCCCTTTCTTATGGTTTCTCCACCAAAAGTTACCTTAAACTTGTGGTGAGTCTTCAAAGATCTCTGGACCCTACCTTTGTGTTTACCCTGTGCTTATCCTGGGCATTTACCTATGAGGAGATGGGTAATGTATGATGTGTTACTAGGAAACATCCATTCTTCTCTCTGCACACAAATATCTATTAACACTTAGAATCTATTTGGCCACTGTGCACATGGATGGCTGAACCACTTTAGAGTGTGTAAGTTTGGTGATCCTTGTATATCCCTCAGGGACATGCTAACACAATAGTAATCCCATAATCCTGATCCCAAACTAAGCAAGTAACAACACAAGTTTACAAGGGATTTGAGAAATCTTATTACCACTGCATTTAAATTCATTTCATATGGAAAGATGCAAAGGAATGCTTATACACAGCTTAAATACTGCCATACTGCATTTTTTGTTGCTTGAAGTAGGTATAATTTAAAACCATATGATTGATCACCCCTCAATTAGCTAAAAATAATGGATGTTATAACAATTCATGAAGTACATCATAAAAGTACAGTTCTATCTGAGAATCTTCACAATAGTTGGAAGAGCTGGCAATGCCACAAGCCTTAATTTAAAAAATATCTGATGATTGATATTATCACTAATAAAAAGGACATTCAATGGCAGGAAAATACTGACATTATAACTCTTCAAAGAGGAAAAAAACTACATTAAGGTGCAAAACATGCTAGATGAGGCACTGCTTATAGGCCTGATCAAATAATACTCATAAATAAAATACCAGAGAATATTTTTTAGAGGTGACCTTTTAAGTTGGAAGGCACACTCAGAGGATTTCCACACCTCTCAAAATTCAGTAGCAGCTGCGTGCACCACCAATAGTCAATTAACTTAGAATAAGTTCAAAATAAATTGGTGATCCTAAAGCATAGTCTAGATTCAATGCACAACTATTATGTTCAGGAAATATTTAAAAGGAAATGTTCCAATAGGGACAAAATAAAATTCTCTCTTCATTATTTAAACAGTTAGAAAACAAAGGTTGATGGCAGTGTTCCAGATAAGAGAGTGAAATGGAAAAGAAAAGTAGGTTGAATTTATATTAAATCATGAAAAGGGTGTGGGGGGGAGCAATAAGTCAATTCCATGCTTAGCAGAATGGGAGAACTTATGCTATAGATTACAAAAGGAATAAATAAATTCTGTATCAGAATTTAATTGTTCTTTATCTTCATTTTCTTTCAAACTACATTTTTCCATTATTACTATGATATTTACCCCATGATATATTAAAAAAAAAAATCTTTCTAATCTACCCCACCAATTTTGATTTTAAAAAAAACAAAAAAAACAAAAACCTGAAAAGAAATTCTGAGATAGCCAATAGGTGTAGAAAAGACATAACTGCCAAGCACTCAGTCATACCCTACAAGAGTTTAAGTAGTGTTGGGGGGGGGGGGTGTAAATTCTTAAAAGGAGAATATCAATCTCTTCATTTTCATAACACAAATATCAATGTGAATCAGAAAACAAAAATCCAGATGATTTACAATTCTAACAGGAATAGTTCTGCTTCAATTTTTTTCTATATCCTCACAATGTTTTTTCCTTCTTAGCAAATAACGGCTTATTATTTCACTACCACTGGGTACACAAAGAAGTTACTTTTCCTGCTAAGTTTACTGAGAATTAACTCATTTCATGGTGAAGGAGTCCAGAACATGCTACACCAAAAATCCTACCTGGCATAAAAATTATTTTTGCTAAGGTAATTAAGAATCAACAGTTATCTGCCCTACCCTTTTCTGCCTAATAGCAGGGCAAAAATTTCATTTGCAAAGGTCTCCTTCTTTCCCTCACCAAGAGGAGAACAGTAACAACTAGAGGTAGAGACTTAGCATGAACAAAGAGCTAAACAGCTTTCATTGACCTTCTCTCCCATACACTCCTGGTCACTTCCCCATAACTTAGTCCCAGGGACCTAAACCTTCTTTTTTCCTTTTTTAAAATGGTAAATGAGCCCTTGAGTCTCACCAATTCTTTATAAGATTTCAGTGTTTCTGAGAAGGTCATTACACATATATATTAATAAAAATCTTGTGCCTCTTCTCCTGCTAATCTGTCTCTTCCCCGCACCCCCACTCCCCAATTTTAGTGACATATCGTCTACATATAACAGTACACAATGTCTTCTGTTAACGTCAATGACAGGGAGCCTACATGTTAAACTAAAGAACATTGAAAAAGTCTTTCTTTCCTGACAAGTATATAGGAAGAGACTCAAATTTCTTAAATCTTACAAACTTCTAAGTACATCATCCTGGAACCCTTTAGTTAATCAATGCAAACTTTGAAAATTGCTCTCTAAGACACCTAGGTTCAAGGTATGAGAGGAAATAAAAAAATGAAGCTAGAAGAATTTTTAAAAAATCTTTTTTGAGACTATGTCTTGCTATTTTTGCCCACGGAACTGAGGCTCACGTTGCCCGTGGTACCACGGACTCACGCAATCCCCAGCCTCAGCTTCCCAGGTAGCTGGGATTACAGGTGCATGCCACCACACCCAGCTATATTTTTTGGAACTAGGTCTCGCCCCCGGCAGGACTAGAACCCTAGAACCGCGATCCCTGGCCCCAGCCGTGGCTTCCTAGGCTGCCACTTACAGGCATGTGCCACCATGCCCGGCCAGAATAAATTTTAAAAGGGTTCTCCTAAAACTGTAGAAAGCTCCTACAGTAATAACATTTTTTCAAAATGATTATCTATTGATAGGGTGTGCCCCCCCCCCCTCCTGTTTAAGATTGCAGGTAATGTTAAAATGGGGGAATGACCTTAGCTGGAATTTCCCTTCAGGGGGATGCAGGGGGAAGAAAGAGGTGAAATAGTCAAGGTGAAACAGATTTCCTGGAAGGCGGGAAATCAGGGTATATAAAGGGTGTGCAAACAAAGAGAGGGAATTGGATGCAGATTCGAATATGGAGACTGGATAGAGAGAGAGGTTCAGTGGAGGAGAGATGGGAATCGGCCATCTTGTAAAGATGTGAGCCATGTGAGCTTGGCCATGTGGCCACCGAGGGCCTTCAACCCTCGGCTGGCCCAGGCTGGCAGCATGTTTGCTGAAAGCAGTTAAGGAGTTTGCAGATTTGAACTCCGTG
>PVHY01003143.1:73091-112846 GCA_004024945.1 Uropsilus gracilis | reverse complement strand
CCTCTCTCTCTTTCCCTCTCCCCCCCCTCTCTCCCTGCTTTGTTCCTCCCTGATTCCGCCTCTTATAATTTCTTGCCAAATGCAGCCAAATAATACACGACACTCAGACACAACTACTCCGTCCAGCTGTGCGGTCCTGTTTCATAGTAACACTGGCCTATGTTGATTGTGAAAACACTTAAAAAGTTCCTTTACCCACTGCCCATCAGGAGGCGAGGTCATCTTCCTAGCCTAGCTTCACTTCTCTGAGGTTGCTGTTGGCCTCTCATCCTTGAGGAAATAAACATAGGCTGCTTACATCAGTCTTATCCTGAAGAGAAGCTGGAGCCTTCCCCCTATAATGACCTGAAGTTTGTACAGCCACAAGGAAAAATAACTTTGTGGTTCCTACACAGGTTGTATATGTCAGGTTCTGGTTAATTTTTGTGGGTTAACTTGGTGTGCCATGTTGCCCACCCACCTGTGTGGCTAAGCGCTATCCTGGGTGTTTCTGCCAAGGGCGGGCTTTCGATGAGAATAACATTTAAATTAGTAGATACTGCATAAAGCAGATTGCCCTCCACCATGTGGGTGGGCCTTACCTCATCAGCTGAAAGCCTGAGTAGAATAAATGTCTGCTCTTTCTTAAATAAGAGGGAATTCTGAAGGTGATGGCCACTGGGTTTTCCTGGAGCACCAGCTGCTGATCTCATCTGCTGATACTCCCTGCAGATGTGGGGCTGGCCAGCCTCTCTTCCTCTATCATCGCGTGAGCCAATCCCCAACATCAATCCATCAACCTCTCCAAATGTATATGTCTATGTGTGCACACATACCTACATAGCTACCCTGTTCTGTTTCTCTGAGGAACCCTAGCTAATACAGACGGACTAATTATATGTTGCCCTCATTGTAAGTTATGAGAATCTTCACTTACAACTAATTATTTAATGAGGTATGCACTTATGTTTAGGGTACTTGATGTATTTTCTTCAAAAATGTAAATGGGGGGAGGGTAAAATCAGGCGAGGGATGAGCACAAAAGATCAGGATGATGGTTCATCCTGAAGTAGTGGATGAACTTCGGGTTATACAATGATGTAAAGAAAAAATATATATATATACAAAATTAAAAATTAAAAAAATAGTTTTAAAACATTGATTTTTTATTGCTATTGGCTTACATATTGCTTTTAGTACTTTGTCACTTCTCACACCTAAACCCATTCATGCAAATTTGTGAACTCAATATCTTATGTTGATATAAGTGGAGTCTGTCTTAGGTTAACTAGCTCCATCACTTCCTTCCTTTCTTCCTTTCTTCCTTTCACTTCCAACCCTCATCATTGGTACGTATATTAAGGTGTGACTCTGGTAATGGCTTGCCAGTCACAATATAGATGTCCTCTTGGTTCTACTTTCTGAATAATATTTTTATTATACAGATGGCAATAGGTCAAAATTCATGTATAACCTTGGACTAGACCCTCCAAAATACAATCTTTGTTCACAAGCATTACAAATGAACACAGACTCATGAACTTAATTACAACAGTTCTGGGCTCCATCCTTTACTTAAAGGCTCTCTGATCATACAAACTCTCTTCCAGTTGTTTCTAGACATTTCCAGAGAGTCTCTCACAAGTGGTTATTAACAAGTCCTGTCAGCTACCACATGGTGCTTGCTTTTTTCTTGTCCAGACTCTTGAAAGAGGACTGCCAATGCCTTCTAACTTCACGGCCACACATGAGCTCTTAACCTCCAGGATATAAGCAGAAATTGGGGTCTTGTCTAGCCCCTTCTTTATATGACCCTGTGGTATCCCAGTGTCTCAGTATCTCAGTGAAAATAGGTCTTTATATTTCTATATATTATGTGTGTCATCACTTTTTCCTCAGGACTCATATGTGAACCTCTGCAGAAGTAATTTCCTTTTCTCTTTGACCCCCCCAGGAGTTATAAACTCAGTTCTTTTGACACAAGATTTATGTTTTACTTTAAACTTTTTCTGCATAAAGTTACTTTTTCATAAGCATAGGAAACGGAGAAAATATGGCAATAATTGAAACAGGAAGCAGAAAATTCTCTAGGATCCAACTAGTCCTCCCAAAAGAAAAGTGTTAATCTTATCTGGCCATTTGAACATTTGGGTTCTGACTGGACAATGATTCTTGGTGAATAAGAAAACTACTTGGCTAAAGCTTAATTATCATATTCTCTTTAGATGCAAAATAACTCTAACACGAAGTTATGTTCTGGAAACTGAAGGACAGGAAACAGTGGTGTTAATTGGTGAACATAAAAAGTGTCTCTCTGGGGAAGGGTAAAATTAATAATAAGAATAGGAAAAACAAGATGGCACTATCAGTGATTGTAAGTGAATTCTCTATTTGCTGATACAAAAGCCGGCACTCTCAGAGGGGGAGCAGGCGAGGCAGACACAAACTCTACAGGGTTTTTGGAAGTGAGAAATGAATGGAGAGATTAGTGTTTGGACAGCTGTGGGGGTTTGATTTGGATTGGCAATGAGAATGCCTACAGGTGAGGTGACTTTGGTACTCTGGATGAGCAATGGCAGAAGTAGAACACACCCTCTGTGGGGTTGAGCCATAGCTTGGCTTTGTCATTCATAGCAGAATAGGTCAAATGGATAAGGTGAGCCTTCTGCATCTGAACTTCCTCCTTAGGTGCTAGAAACTTCTGTTTGACCTCTCTGGGCTGGTAGTAGGCATTCTAATGAGGAAACATTATCTCCACACTCCTGAAGAACATAGTTTGCCTTTAGGATTTCTTCTTAAAGTTAGATAAGCTTGCTTCTCTTTATCTCAATTTCCACTTCTGCTTCTGATGTCCTTTCTTTTGGTCAAAACCAGACTGAACAGGCTTTTCCCTCAGGCGAGGCTGATACCTTGACTTTCAGAGGAGTTTTCAAAAGCAACGGTTGCCATTTAATGCTTCTTGATAATTGTAGAGATGTAGGACTTTTCTTCTGTTGAAGAAGTTAGAGACTGAAGTTATCTTAGAGCTCATTTTCTTTTTGATGCCCTGTAGTTTATTGTTAATTAGTCCAACAGTTATTTATTGGTTACTCACTGTATGCGAGACACTACATTAGATGCTGGGGACATAGAGAGGGACAAACAGGAGTAACTCTTCCATGAATGGGACTTATGAACAGGAGAGTATTGGATGCAATGGGATTCCATAAGAGCACCCCCTAACTTGTGGGGTCAGGGAAGATTGCTTAGGACCAGTGGGGTATGAGATGAGCCCTGATTGCTGGGAAGGAATGCCAGTCAAAATAGGCACAGGAAACTGAGGTTAGAGAAACTAAGTGGCTTATGAAGGGGAAAGCCAGAATTTTGCTAAATCTTCTAGTTTCTTACTCTTTCATGGAACACATGTTTCATATATGGTAAGCAGTAGAGTTATAGGGAGATAACATCCTTATTCAATAATTCCACAACCTATCAGATAAGTATGTAAGTAATGGTAGTATAATAAGTGCTGTGATGACTACAAGCACAGGCAATCTGTGATGCATCCAAGGGTGAGAGTTTTCTCAGGTTAGGGTAGAGAAGGTGTATCAGGAAAAGCTTTTCTGAGGAGTGACTTTGGAGCTGAATTTTGAATGAACATTAGGTGGTCATTGGATAAATATCCTGCGACCAGAAGTCCAGATAGAAAGAGTAGCCTGTTGGGAGATCCAGAGCAGTCAATCTGGTGGCATGTTTGAGGAATTGAGTCCATTGAAACATTTGTTCTAGAAGGAGTATGTGTGTGGGGAAAGGAGAGGGGTCAAGAAGTGGAACTGGAGAGTGAAGGAGGAGCCACATATTAGGTTTTACAGAGGATTATTAAAAAGTTAGAAAGTACCCTTGAGAGAACAGGAGCCAGTGGTTGACTTAATTTGAGACCAGATTTATATCCCTGGAAGTCTGATTTATCAATGAAATGGAGAATGTATGGGAGGGTTGTAAGGGAGGGTTCATTACAGGGAAACTAGAAGAAGAGCCATGGAAAAAATCCTGGTGTTCACAGTCGTTTGAGTTAATGACATGGCAATAAAGGAAGCAAAGATTGTGAGGAATACATAAGCATGGGGTAAAGGTGGCCATTTTGTCCCAGTTTCCCTGGTGTCTTTTTGGTTTTAGCACTGAGAATACAAAATTCCAGGAACCCTGAAGTCTCGGAAAAACTGGGATTGTTCCTCACCCTCAGTGAAATTAACCCTGCAGAGAGAGAAGAGAGAGAATAAGGATTCAGAAGTTAGACTAGACATCTTATCCATTGGAGACACCATTTATTTAGATAGTTAAATGGACAGAAGTTGCATAGTTGGAATCTAGGTTTATAAAAAATTTTTTTAAAGCTGGGCTTAGGTGATTGTGCTACATCTAGGTGGAAATTTATAGGTCATGGGATATGGCTGTAAAGCTCAGGCATCAAATATGATTGGAAATGGAGCCTTGGGAGTCTTTCCCAGGTAAGCAGACATGGGAATACAGTGTATATTGTATACAGTCAATGTATACACAGTAGACGGTCTATTTACAGGGTATGTAACATGTGTGTATATGGTAAATAAGTTTAATATGTTTTATAAACACATAATTTATAAATACATATGTCATTAATAACAGATAGTCAAGTCTTAAACCAAAAAAATGGGTAATTAAGAGATCAGAAATGAAGACCCAAAATTGCATTGTTAATTTAGAAGCCAAAGGACAAAGTGAAGAATAGGTAATCTTTTGGGAGTTACTGTTAATTTATAGCCTAAGACAAGATCCTCTGTATGAAGTTGGGCACAAGGAAGAGGCTGCCACATCTAAATGAGAATGCAGGCTGGCCAACTCTAAACCAGGATGGAGAAGAGTAATTCCTCGGAAATAAGAGCCTCAAGTCAGTGCTGCATAGAGGTTTCCTTGTAGTCGTAGTCTGTGGCAAATATTCCTGCTCAGATAGAAAAGATGAAGGAGAAATGAAGAACTAAATTAGAACCTTCAACAAATACCTGAAAGGCATTGAAGGAAGGACTAAAGAGGATGGAGAAGGAATATAATGTCAAAAGGATGGTGAGCTATCATGGTGATCATGATTGTTTAGAGAAAAATGACTTGCCAAATCCTCAAAGAAATCTATACTTGGAAGAAAATGTGTAATTCAATTACAGATAACTTGGATACTGAGAAAATCTTAAATCAAGAGAGAGTGCAGAAATGAGTCAAGTGGGGGAGGGGAAGAGGAGGGAAGGGCCCAGTGTTCTAGGGTAAAGGATGATGGGTGTTTTAATGGTGGGGGTAGTGTGGAGACACATATCTAAGCAGATGTGAACCTATTCCCCTAAATTATACACCGGTAACCACTGTTTCCTTAACAAAGAAAAAAAAGGACAAAAAGACGAACTGACAGAAGATTTCTCATCAACAACAGATGCCAGAGACAAAGAAATAGCATCTTCCAAGTGCTGTGGGGTTAGTCAAGTGATCACTTAAGGAGAAAAATATTTTTACAGTAAAATTTATTATTTCCCAAAAGCCCATGTTGAAATCATTGCTGAAGCAGGCACTTCATTCAGTAAGAAGTAGACTGAGTTCAAACAGAAGAGAGGCAAGAATAACTGAGCAAAAACATTTGTAAACTACAAGAGTAAATCTGATCACTATTGACTCAAAAATATGACTTAGATGTTGAGTGTTTTAAAAACAAGGTGAAGTTATATTTTTAACAATGACTTGGAAGATGAAGATGTTGTCTTAGGTCTTATTGAGATGTTTTGTGGTCCTTGCTCTGGAGGATGATGGGAAGACTGAACAACCGTGGAGTGGAAGGTGGAAGCTGACATTTAAGAATGGTGCTACTACCAACAAAAAGACAGTGAAGAACAGATAAGAGAAGGAAAAGTAAGAAACTCAATACATTCATCTGATGACAAAGGGGTGGGGGGAAAATGGAAAAAATGCACCATAGGTAACACAGAGCTCAAGATTAGAAGTGAACTTAAATATGGTGGTCATAAAGTTAAATTTGTATGCTAAAACATATGTCCATAATGTACAGTTAGCTTTGTTACAGTTCTTGTTTTTTAAAAAATTTTTACATTTGATTACATATATACTTTATATCATTATGCTCCCACTATCTTATCCCCGTGAACCATCATCTTAATCTCTTGTGCCTCTTCCTTCTCTGATTTTACCTCCTGCCTCCTCTCTTGCTATGTGCTTCAGTTCTGTTGACAGTTTTAAATTTTACTTGTCCTTTTGTTTGTTTACCCCCATGTAGGTGAGATCATCCGGTATTTATCTTTCTGGCTTATTTCTGCTAGCATGATTCCTTCTAAATCCATTATCACACATGCCTCAAATTTGACATTTTTAATTGCTGAGTAATATTCCCTTGTGTGCATATATCACACCTTTCTCATCCATAATCTGTTTCTGGGCATTTGAGTTGTTTCCGTATCCTGGCTATTGTAAATAGTGTTGTAACAAGCATCCAAGTACAGGTGTTCTTATGTATCAGTGGTTAGTTTTGTTTTTTTAATTCTTTGGGTAGATTCCCAGAAGAGGGTTTGCTGAGTCAAAGGGTAGTTCCATTTCCATTAGTTTCCTCCACACAGCTTTCCGCAGTAACTGAACCAGTTTGCATTCCCACCAGCAGTGTAAAAGTATTCCTTTCTCTCTACATCCACGCCAGCATCTGTTGTTGCCTGTTTTTTTATACAGGCCATTCTTACTGGTGTGAAATGGTATCTCATCATGGTCTTGATTTGTATTTTCCTAATTATTAGTGATGTTGAGCATACAGTGCTTGTTTTTAGGAACAGGAATTTATTTAGCATGATTGATATATTAGGGAGCATTTAGAGTTTAACGCAAAACTCACCTTTACTTTTGCGTGATTTTTATTTGCAGGAAACATGAGTTGAATGCTGAACACTTCCTTGTGCTGGACCAAACTGCGGGGAAAACACACTGTACACATTTATACACCCACAACTCCTGGGGTCACCATAGGTGACAGGGTCCTTTCCTCCCTTGTTTGATGATATACCTTCCCTTCTCCCTGCAGATCGTCTTCCTTCCACAACTCCATGAGGAACACCAGCTGCAGCTCCTCAGAAGTCATTTAGGTAGGCACCTCATGGTTTTTTCAAGGTAAAGAAGCTGCATATATTGTAGCATTTTTGTATTATCCTAACTGTTTAAAATGTATAATACTGTGCTACTGTTTTTCACCTGTCTTAGAAAAAAATTACCTATGACTTCTTTTGTGCCTCTGAACTTTCTCATAAACCCTGTGATATTTTACTGCCCATTTGGGAGCAGTGTGGTGATTTTAGAAATGCAGGTGTCAAATGACAAGATAGAATGACTTTTACCTAAATAGCAAGATTCTCTTTGAAATAGTGAATGACAACCTAAAAAGAATAGGCTACTACACAGCTGTATCGTGAGTCTTGGGGTGTAATGATTTTTATCTGAGGATGCTCTAGGATACTGGTTTGCTCTCTGTGGAAAGCAGAGGTAATTGGGAATCTGGTTCTTTGTATCCACAGTATGTTAGATGTGAGGTGATAAGACGTTTTCCACCAGGAGGCTTAGGAGAATTGTCTTTTTTTTTTTTTTTTTTTTTAGTTTTTGGGTAATCTTTTGTTGAGGTGAGGTAGATTTGTATCATCATGTTTGTTTTAGGACTTACAGTGTTAAACTTCACACATGTATGTTTTCACACCATTCCCAACACCAAAGTCCCAATAATCCTTCACTTTGCTCCACTGGTTCCCTGATACCCCCATTCCCAGCCTGCTACATGCTCCTTCTGCCTTCTACCTCAGAAAACAAGAGTTGGTGCTTGGTTTGGTTTCGTCTGACCCTTGGTTTTATTTCTCTATATTCCACATATAATTAACTATTTTTCCTTACTTATTTCCTCTTTAGGTCTATCCTTGTTATCACACGTGGAGAGAGTTTATACACACACACACACACATTAATAGCTGAGTTGGCATTCTGTTCTGACACACTCCTTGGAGTACTTAGGTTGGTTCCATAACATGGCTATTGATAATACTGCTGCAATGAACACATGAGCTTATATAGCCCTTCAAATTAGTTCTTTTCTATTCTTTAGGCAGGTGCCGACTTAAGAGTAAGATTGCTGGTTTATATAGTTAATTCACTTTTAATATTTTGAGGAACTTTTATGTTTTTCAAATGGGCTGACAGTCTACATTCCCATCAATAGTGCATGAGAGTTCCTTTTCTTCCACATCCTCACCAGTATTTGCTTCCAGAACTTTTGATATGGACCATTCCCAGGAGGGTGAAATGGTATAATTGTGGTTTTGACTTGCATTTTCCTGACAAGGGATAGTGAACATTTTCTCATGTGCTTATTAGTCATTTGTATGTCTTCTCTGGAAATGCTTTTCTGCTCATTTTTTATGGTGCTATCTTTTTGTTGAATTGCCTGGCTTCTTTATATATTTTGGATATCAACCCTCTCTCAGTTTTGGGATATGCAAATACTTTCTCCCACTTAATAGGGCATCTTTTTGTTTTACGGATAGTTTCTTTCACTATCAGGGTTTTTTAGTTTGATGCAATTCAACTTTTGCTTCTGTTGCCCTAAGGACACTTATAAACACCAAAGTTGTGAAGTGCTTTGCCTATTTTTTCTTCAATTTATTTTATGTTTTAGGGTCTTACGCATTTTGTGTTAATTTTTGTCTAAGGTGTGAGCTGGTGATCTAGTATCATTCATTTGTAGGTCACAGTCCAGTTTTGCCCAATGCCATTTGTTTGAAGAGATTCTTCTATCTCTAGTGTGTACTCTCAGCTCTTTTGTTCTAGATCTATTTTTCACAGATAGTTCTATGTCGTTGGTTCATGTGCCTATTTTGTTTAGTACCATAATGTTTTGATTTCTATAATTTTGTAGTAGAGTTTGCAGTCTGCAGTGTGACACCACAGTTCATCCTCTTTTTGGTTTTCCAGGGTTTTTGTGGGTTAAAATGATTTGGGTGAAATGGATGTTAGTCATATTTCTTTGAAGATTACCATTGAATCCTTGATAGGCATTGTATTGAAGTTATATATTGCTTTAGTTAGGAGAACCATTTTAACAATATTATATCTTTCAATCTATGAGCAGGAAATATTTTTATATTTCTTTGTGTCTTCTATTTCTTTTAACGTCAGTTTTCATTGTATAGCTCTTCACCTCTTTTGTTAAATTTACTTTTAGACATTTAATTCTTTTTTTTGTAATTATGAATGGGGTTTTTTCCTTGATTTCTTTCTCATCTAGTTCATATGGTGCTATATATAGATATATATATAAAACTAGATGTGTACATATAGAAATGCAATTGATTTTTGCAAATCAATCTTGTACTCTGCCACTTTATTGAATTGATTTATTTTTCTTAGTTTTTTAGTAGCATCTTTAGGGATGTCCATATATATTATCCATATATGTGATCAGCAAATGGTGATAGTTTTACTTAATTGGATTTCTTTTATAGCTTTCTCTTATATGATTGTTCTAACTAGGACTTCCAGTACTAGTTGAGTAATAGTGAATAATAATGGTGGAAATCTTTATCTTGTACCAGATCTTAAAGGAAAAGTCTTTAAACTGTAAAGATCTGAGAGACCTGAAATATTTGAAAGATCTTATATCTTTCACCATTGAGTATGATATTGTTTGTGGTTTGCCTTATATGGCCTTTGTTATCTTGAGGAATATCCCCTTCTATGACCAGTTTTTTTGAGGTTTCTTTTTGTCATAAAAGATTGCTGAATCTTAACAAATGGTATCTCTGCATCAATTAATATAATCATGTGGTTTTTATCTTTCCTTTTGTTGATATAGTTAATTATATTGATTGATTTTTGAATACTGAACCATTCCCTGTCTCCCTGGAATAAATTCCATTTGTTCATGGTGTAAGACCCTTATGATATATCGTTGAATTTTGTTTGTTAAGATTTTGTTGAGGATTTTTGGCCGGGCACGGTGGCTCGTGCCTGTGAGCTTCAGCCTATGAAGCAGCCGGGGTTAGGGATCGCGATTCGAGTTCATCTGGGGGCCTGTAGCAAGACCTAGTTTCAAAACAAAATAGCTGGGTGTGGTGGTGCATGCCTGTAATCCCAGCTATCTGGGAAGTTGAGGCTGGGGGTTGCTTGAGTCTGTGGTTCCACAGGCAAAAATAGCGAGACCTAGTCTCAAAAAAAAAAAAAAAAGATTTTGTTGAGGATTTTTGCATCTGTGTTTATCAAGGAAACTAACCTGTAATTCTCTTTCATTTATTTTGTGTGTGTGTGTATCAACTCTTTATTAGGTTTTAGAATGATATTGGCTGCAGAAAATGTTTTTGGAAACTTTCCTTTTTCAGTTTTTGGGAAGATTTTGAGAAGGATAGGTATTAGCTCCCTTTGAAGGTTTTGTAGTGAATTTATCTGGGCTCAGGCTCCAGTTGATTGGGATGACTTTTGATTTTTGTTTCATTTCTTTGCTTGTAATTGGGCTGTTTGGGTTTTCTATTTCTTCCTGGTTCAGTCTTGGAAGGTTGTAGACTTCTAAAAATTTCTCCATTTAGTTTACTCAACTTGCTGGCATATACACGTTTGTAATAATCCTCTGTTTCTAAAATGTAGTTCTGTCATAATTTCTCCTCTTTCATTTCTAATTCTATTATTAGACATTTCCCTTTTTTTCCCTAGTGAGTTTAGCTAGGTGTTTGTGGTATGTATGTATGTATGTATGTATGCATGTATTTTTAAAGAACCAGTTTTTGCTCTCATTGATCCTTTGGAGTATCCTTTTGATTTGTATTTCATTTATTTCCATTATTATTAAAATTATTATCTTTCTCATACTGGCTTTTAGTTTTGTTCTTTTTCTAAAGAACACACAGAGTAAGATTGTTTAATTGAGATTTCTTGTCCCTTGGCTTGGTCCTGTATTGCTATAAACTTTCCTCTTAGTACAGCTGTTGTGGTTCTGATAGATCATGTGTTCATTTTTATCCTTCCCAGGCATTTTTAAACTTCTTTAATTTACTCATTTAGCCATTGGTTTTTCAGTAGTGTTGTTCAATCTTCCTGAATGAGAGGTTTTTTTTCTTTCTTTTTGTGGTTGATTTCTACT
This sequence comes from Uropsilus gracilis, assembly GCA_004024945.1. Taxonomy (NCBI): domain Eukaryota; kingdom Metazoa; phylum Chordata; class Mammalia; order Eulipotyphla; family Talpidae; genus Uropsilus; species Uropsilus gracilis. The sequence goes on along the minus strand of PVHY01003143.1, from coordinate 101,703 downwards.
TTGAAACCATTGTGATCAGAGAATATGCTTGATTATGATTTCAGTCTTCATGAACTTATCTTGTGAAAGCCTCTGGTATATCCTGGAGATTGTTCTGTGTGCACTTGAGAAGAATGTATACTCAGGGTTTTTTTTTTTTTTTTTTAAGTATAGTGTTTTGTAAATGACTATTAAGCTCATGTGATCTAATTCCTTATTTAAAGCTATTGTTTCCATGTTTATATTCTGTTTGGTTGATCAGTTCATTATGAAAGTGGAGTTTCAAAGTCCTCAGCCACTATTGTGTTGCTGCCAACATCTAGTTTCAGATCTGATAATAGCTGCCTTACTTTTCTTGATGCTCTTTTGTTAGGTTTCCATGTATATTAATGAATGTTATGTCTTTGTGCTATATTAATCTCTTATTCTTTATATAATGTTGATCTATGTCTCATTACTTTTTTTAAAGCTGGAAATCTATTTTATCTGATATAAATATGGCCGTTTCTATCTTCCTTTGTGTCCCATTGGCTTGTAGGATTGTTCTCTAGTCTTTTACTTTGAGTCTGTGTTTATCATTAGAGCGTTGGTGAATCTCCTGAAGACAACAGAAATCTGGATTTTGTCTTTTGATCCAAGTGGCCACTCCAAGTTTTTTGATTGATGAATTCAATCAACTTACACTTAGGGTAATTATTGCTATATACAATGATTTGCTGCAATTTTGTTTTAGTTTTCTTTTGTCATTTCCTTACTCATTTTTGGGGGGACAGGATGCGAATTTTCCTCTTTTAGATTTTTTAGACTTTCTGGTTTTAAGAAACCAGATAACAACACTTTACCTTTTACCCAACCACTAAAAAGTAGCTCACTCAGCATCCCATCTTTAGGACAAGAGCTATTTTCATTAGCTTTTAACCAAGAGATAGTGCTATCAACATAAACCCTTAAAAGCATTGTCCCTTTAAAAGATATATCGGGATTGTAGTAAATATTTAATGTTAAAAGCACATAATAGATAATTGTTCAAATTGATGTATTTTGCCCTGGATCTTACTAAATGAAACAATGAAAATCCAGAATTTATAAATATTTTTATCTTTTATAAAAGAAACTGTGAATTCCTTACATTAGTTTCTGAAATTATGCATTTTGAAAAGTTTTAAACCTGTAGAAATATGAAAAGAATCATACCCTTATGTTTTTGTCTTACCATCTGTTAATACTTCATCCACTATCTGTCACTTTGCTATGTATCATCTGCTCACAGTTATATATCTTTTTGTTTAAGTCATTTGAAATTGGGTGCAGAAATCAAGATAATTTATGCACCTACATCTTTCAAAATGTATATTATAAGAATAATATTCTTATAAAATTTCTATCTAGCTGGTATTCAGTTGATTGAATATTAATTTGTGTATGCTAGTTATAATTCAGTATTATTGAAAGGATAAGATGAGATAATATGTTAAAAAAAGTAACTTTTAATAGTATTGATTAGGTGCTTTTTAGACCATCTCTTACCAAATCATAGAACTAGATTTAACCTTACTTATAAATTTGTACTGGATTGATTATTTTATTTTTAATTTTTGGACATAATGGAATTTACCTTTGAGTACAGTGTGATAGATTTAAATGGTCATTTATCCCAAATGATTTATCAACTTTCTTGCACCTCATAGTTTTTTTCCTTTTCTTTTCACTCTGAATATATGATTACTCCATGCGCGTGAGCGCATGTGTGCACTCACACACATATAGAGCCCTTGCTCTTTGTGGTTCTGTTATGCATAGATTTTAGTTACTTTGATTTGCTTAAATAACATCAGTCCTTAAAAATACAATTCAAAAAATTTAAAAAATACAATTCAAATCTTAATTACATGGCATATTAAATTTGAGTAATAATATAAAATACAAACTAGCTCTTTAATCTTTAGGTAGCAGTAAGTTCTTACTTATATCCTCTGTGGGATTTTGGAAATTGACAAAGTGAAACTAATAAAAGCAGATCCCTAAACATTCTTTTGTTCAATGTTCGAGGCTTTTATTTGTTCCCATTAACTTTATGAATTTAATGAAACAAGACTGAACAGGAATTGCTGTCTTCTGGCCTACAATAAGTTTGCAATATTTCTCACTTTATTCTTCTTAATCTGAGATCTTATTCCTTTTACAGTTTACTCTTTATCTCTTTGTTGTTGATGTTGTTTGCTTGTTTTTTGGCAAACAATTTGACTATAATATAATATACCTAAGTACTACTACCTTTTCACTTATCCTATTTGGAATTCATTTAAATGCTTTCTGATTTTAAAGTCACTGCTTTTCATCAAGTTTGAGAAATATTCAACCATCATATCTTCAATTATTTTGTCTGCCCTAATCTTATCCTACTGTTTCTGGAACCCCAGTTTTAATTGTGTTAATTGATATTGTTTTATATTTCCCTGAGACTAGAGTCGTTGGCCTATAGTTTTTCCTCCCTAAGATTTGAACATTTTTATTGTTCTAAAGTTCACTAAGCCCTTATCTTTTTAATCTGCTGTGAGCATAGCTCATGAATATTTCATTTTTTAAAATAATACTTTTCAGTTTGAGACTTTTGGTTGTTGTATTTATAGATTGCTTTGTTGAGATTCTGTTCATTTGTAAAAAGAATTGTGAAGGCTGTATTTCCTATAAGACCTTCATATTTGAAAGAGATACTTTACAGTATTTTTCTGCTAAATACAGCTTTCAGGGTAGTTTTAAGACCGTTTCTATTGTTTTTTCTTTTTTGTTTTTAAGACTTAAGTATATGTACCTGTTTACTTACATGCCTGGTAACTTTTTGCCATAGACTAGAATTATGCATAATAAATTGTAGAAATGTTATTTTCAAAGCGTTCTTGTTATTTTCCTGTAACAATATTTTTCTTTTTTTTTGTTCTTGCTGGCACTCAGTTGATTGAATATTAGCTTGTGTAGACATGCTTTCATGCTTTTTCAGGGACGATTTATGGTATGCCTAAGGCTTTCTAAGTGAGCCTTTCTGGGTGAGAGTCAACCTCCAGTCTTTCTTGATTTTACAAGACATAAGGGTTAATCTAGAGTTCGTCTTACTCTAAGATCACCATACAAATCTATCAATAAAATTACCAAAACACAGCCCTAACTTTTTCCATATTTCTTATAGCTCCTTTCACATTTAATGTGCAGAATTAAATAGTTGAAACAGAGACTAAGTGACTCTCAAAATCACAAATATTTATGAGTAGACCCTTTTTGAAAAATGTTTGCCAGTCTCTACTCTGCGATGTGGTCACTTTGCCATGGCTGAATAGGAAACCGCCAATGGGCATATATACTTTTCTTTGATTTTTTTCTTTCCTCCCACAGACTCCTCTATCCCATTAGGTGGGTTGTTACTTTCATTTTTGGCTCACCAGGCCCCAGTATTGCTTAATAAAATACTCTTCACAGCCAGAATCCTGCAGCTGGTGGGAGGTCTGTTCTGTGGAGGCAGACTGATGTCAGGCCTTGTTGAAGAACCTGAGAAAGCTTCTCTGCTTCTTGGTCTCTGTGTATTCTTGAGGTTTCTGAGGCAAGAAAGATTCAGTCCATTTGGATACCCTTCAACTTAGAGTCAAATGAACTGTAATGTTTGTGTGAAGATGTGTCAAATCTCTCTACTCTGGATCTCACAGCACAGAGTTGTTTAGAGGATCCCTGCTTTCTTATTTTCATCTCCAGGCTGTACAACTTTTCTCCTGATACATGATCTCCTGTCAAGAGAGAAATTCACATCACTTCTCTTTGCTGAGATCCCCCCCAACATGTCTAAATCATTGTACTTAGTGTCCATAGGCCTAAAAAGCCCCTTTAGCACAAGAGAAGCAAAGAGCTTAGAATTGGAAATTGGGGAGGAGAGAAATGTCTGGTGTCCCAGTCTTCATATATGTATTCAGCAACTATTTATTGAGTATCTACTATGTTCTAGGCATTTAGCTAAGAAATGGAAATGTGAGGCTGAGCAAAGGAGGCATAAAGAAAGTCAAGAGGAAAGAAAGCCATTGAACAACTGATGCCATAACCAGATTCATCATAATGCGTCTTGAGCACTGCTTTGAAAGAAGAGTCCAGGGTGATATGAGAGAACAACAGGAATCTGATTATTCAAACACAGGCACAAGGACTGATTAATTCTTAAATCACACAGCCTTGCCGTTATAATCCCTCCCTGAGAATATTTTGAATTTGCTGTTAGTGGCGTTTTCCTCATGAAAACATCCTCTATCTGACTGTTTCACCGAGGATATGGTATATTAATATTTACAACTAGTGATAAGCTTCATAAGGCCAACTCTGTCAGCAACATCTAGCTTTCATTCTAAAACGATCCCAGGCTGAAAGATGTGTAATTCTGAATTACTAAGCAGAACAAAAGTGAGCAGACTGTGTATCATTGATAAAATATTCCCTCCAGTCAACAAAAATGAGGATTCTTAGGTATGCTTATAAGATGATGGGGTAGGGGTGGGAGGGGAATGAGGAATGAAGACAGGAGACGAGGGAACTTCTGAATTAATCTCCTGGAGAATTAAAACTGGGTAGTAACTGACTGTGACAAAGCATCAATTCTTCATCATGCTGAAATTAGTATAAAGGTGATGCTTCCTGATCCTGTGATTTCTAGAGCTTCTTATGCTGGGAGGAACTGTGACATATGACCTCTTTTTTTTTTTTTATTATGAAAAAACAGACCTTGGGAAGGAGACTGTGTGAATACAGCCCTAGAACAGAGTGAGGTGATTTCATTGTTCTTTCATTTGGTCTTGTATCCCAGATGCTCAGTTCTGTGAGAAAGTTTGTTTATCTGTTGCCATGGCTTAGCAGAGTCATATCACCATAGAAAACCACTAATCTCGGTATTAGAGAAATGATTCCTTTATAATCAAAGGAATCAAAATTACTATGCTAGGAATCAAAGCTTCCATGAAGCAGAAGTACTGAGTTATCATTGTAATGGAAGTTTGCAACAACATGGAGGGAGTAGACTTTCTTTTTAAAACTTAGGCTTACTTTATTTACCAAAAACAAAGGGAAAATACTTGCAAATAAAAGTGTTACTAGAAATGGATCCACTTCATGTTAGACTGACATGATTGGCACCTAGGAATTTTATCTAATGTCAACTAAGAAATATTTACTAAATATTGGACATATATTTTAAGTTTTACAGTCCCATTATGTGTATGTATAATTTCAGGTAGTCTTACTGCTATATTTGAATATGTATGTCACACTTATTGATTGTATATATAAACACAAGACAGCCTAGGCTATATAAACATCAGTCTTGTATTGCACACACACACACACACACACACACACACAGGGCAATAAGTCTGTTTTACATGAGCTAACATGGACCCATGAACATCAGCACTGCCATTTTATAGTCAGATCTTTCTTCTTTGCTGTTATTTCATGAATACTCAAGTTGACTATTGACAAATTAAAAGAATACCTAGGTATCATATACAGTAGCAAAAATATGAATATATTAAAGAAATGCTGAAGAGACTTTACAGATTTACATATGTAATACATGTATATTTTCAGATATATGTTATGTATATACACATAAATAATCAATTTTTGCCACTTTCCCCTATTAATCATTGCAGGTGAGCACATATATATAATGTTATTTTTGATATAGGTAATTATATATTTCATAGTATAGTTGGGGGATCATGGTGGAAAAGAATAAGGCAAAGTCAGACTGTTGTAAGATTTCTGATTTTTTAAAATGGTTTTAATTTTTTTTTTGTTGGAAGGAATTTTAAGATAATTTAAGTAAGACAAGTAAGATAATTTCCCATGTTTTTATCATCATTTGGAGCCATAAATTGTTAGTTCATGCCACTTTCCATGTTCTACTAACAGTTCCATGTTTTCCATGCTCTTTCTCTCTACATAGGTGTCACGTATACCAATGGTGGAGATAGGTAGAATCCTTTTATTTTTGTCAAAATCACTTAAGATAAAATTTTGCCATTTTAAGGGTACGGCATGATATTGCTAAACTTGATGACATTGTGCTACAGATCTCTAGAGTGTTTTCATCTTTCAGAACTAAAACTCCATATCCACTGAACAACGTATTTTTCTCCCCTCCCCCAAACTCCTAGCAACCACCATTTTGCTTTCTGTTCCTGAGAGTCTATTTCAGATATCTCATATAAGAACAATCACTTGTCTTTTTGTGACTAGTTTATTTCATTCACCATTAACCTATGTTGTGGTATATGATAGGATTTTCTTCTTTTTAAAGGCATACATCATATTTTAATTATTCATTCACCTGTTGATAAACATGTAGTTTGTTTCCACCTCTTGGCTATTGTATTTTCAGTTCTTTTTTATAAAAATCCAAAAGTGGGGTTGCTGACTCATAAATTAGCTTTTAATTTTTTGAAGAAGCTTACCATTTTCTATAGCAGTTGTATCATCGTATAATCTATTCCCATCAATAATTCAAAAAGATTACATTTTTCTGCTGGGCATGGTGTCTTGTGCCTGTAAGCTTCAGCCTATGAAGCACTGGTTTTGGGGATCGTGGTTCGAGTCCCACTCGGGGCAACATAGCCAGACCTAGTCCCCCAAAAATAGCTGGGTTGGTGGTGCACGCCTGTAATCCCAGCTACCTGGGAAGCTGAGGCTGGGGATCGTTTGAGTCTGTGGTACCCCGGGCAACATGAGCCTGTAGTTCCACGGGCAAAAATAGTGAATCCTAGTCTTCCCCCCCAAAAAAAATTCCATTTTCTTTTTGTTTTTGTTAACATTTGTGACTTCTTGATTTTTTTTAATGACCACCCTTGTCAGTGTCAGGTGGTGTCTCATATTGGTTTAGATATGCTTATGTTGAGCGTCTTTACATTTGCTTGTTCTATGTGCATTGAAGTCCTTTGGCTCTTTGCTTGGAATTGGATTGTTTACTTTTCTACTCTTGAATTGTAGAACTCCTTTCGATGGTCTGCATATTAACCCCTTTGTCAAATAAGCTTTGCAAATATTTTCTCCCATCTCATAGGTTGCAGATCACTCTGTTTATTATTTCCTTTGTGGTTCAAATGTCATCAAGTCTGATGCTGTCTTGTTAAATTGAGTGAATAGGAGTCTACATTATTGTTGTCATATAGAAGTAGCCAGTGTCTCCTCAGGCACTGTGGCCACGGTAGAGCCACTACCAAAGACCCCATAATCTACCACCAGAGACCCTTGTGCAGCCTCCCTTCTTTGTTCTTGTGTTTCCTCGTCTCCCTCTTCCTCCCTCTCTGATGGTCCCCATCCCAGAGTTTGGAATCAAGGGTTAGTTTCTTCAGTTTGGATTTATCAGTCTCTTTGCTTTTTCTACATTTCACATATAAATAATAACGTATGATATTTCTCTTTCTCCTTCTAACTGATTTTGCTTAATAGTATCCCAAGTAGCTCTACCCATGTGGCTGATATGAATCAGTAATATTTTTCTATCTTTTCCTACAGCTCAGTCATATTTCATTATATAAACCACATCTTTTTAGTCACCTGTTTGGGGGTATTCAGACTGTTCCATATCCTAGCTATTGCAAATGGCATTTCAACAAATATGAGAATGAAAATTTGCTTTTGAATTAGTGTTTCTGTGTTCTTGACTAGATACTAGGAATGGGATTGCTGGGTCACATGGCACATCTATTTTTAGTTTTTTGAGAAAACTTCATACTGTTTGGACCAGTTGGTTAATCTGCATTCCCACCAACAGTGTCACAGATTTCCTCTTCCCTCACATACACACCAACATCTATCGTTTCTCACCTTTTTGATATGTGCCATTCTCACAAGTGTGAGGTGGTACCTCGTTGTTGATGCTGATGTAGTCTTATTTCTCCAGTTTGACTCTTTTTATGATGTTTTTTCTTTTGGTGTCATGTTTCAGAAATAAAAAGTCTTTGAAACTGATTGAAAATAAGTGAGCGTGAGCCATTGGATTTTCCTTTTTAACTTGTGATTTACTTGGCTCCCAACAAAGACACACTGACATTGGTTGGATCAGCATCTGACTCCTATCCCTCCCCTGCCTTGCGCTTCACCACCATAACTACAATAGTCCTGGTGATCATCCAACAGAGGTTAGAAATCTTTGAGATTATGTCTAAAATGTTTCAAACTTGTTTCAGCCCCCACAGCAATTAATAATTAGTTATTACTTAAAAAGTCTCACAAGGAGCTGACTTGAAGCATAGTTCAAGCAAAGGCTCACTCAAGGAGTGTCTCTTCGCTCTGTTTCTTCTGAGTTGACTTCATTTTAAGACTTCCTCTGAGGAAGCCTAGCAACTGTAGGTTTCCCTTGACCAGGTCAGTGGAATGAGATCATCCACAGCCCCAGGAATACAACCTAAGTTATAATAATTAAGTTCTGTTGGGCATGAATAATTCTATTTATATCATACCTCTCTTCTTGAAATAATGACTGTGCTAGAGAAAAGAATATTCTAATTCACTCACTCTGCCTTATTTCTTTTCTCCTGCATCTCTGATGGAGTGAGTGAGAAGTGGTTCCTCGCACAGTTGGAACATAGACACTAAGGGTAAAAACAGCAATAAAAATCCATTTAAAATGCTAAAAATATCCACTCTTAACATCTGGTTAAAAATATTGGGTTGATACATTGGTTTATTTCCTCTCCCATTGTTAAAATAATGGTAAGGGGATAAAAAGAATAAACCACAAGGACAAAGAGAAGAATGGAGAGAATGGAGAGCTACAGAGGAGAATATTCTGTAATACAGGAAAGATCAAAAGCAAATAGGGGAGTGATATTTAGCAAGATGAAGGAAGTTGTCGTCTAAGTGCAAGTAGCTATAAATGCAGAAAAGAAATAAGCCGGCTCGCTCTGTGGAATCACTGCTGGTAACCATGCAATACAGGGTATGAATGAATAAAGGACTGAAACAATCAAAATAGTTAAAATTCTACATACTAACCAGTGGAACACCAGATTCCCCACCTCACTGTGTACAGTAAGGAAACCCCCTTTCTTTTTTTTCCAATGTAAATACCCAACCATTACCACCCACCTTTGGGGAGACTGGAAGTTTATTTTCTGGGGAAACTGAATGGGGTTGTCTCAGATTCCAGCACGTGAGAGCACAGAAATGAGACATGCTGCTGAAAACAGGGGGAGTTTTGAGTGCCTGATAAGGCTGTGTCTGTTGCTATGCAGCAAGTCAGAGTGAAATCAAGTGGCAAAACCATGACTTCCTTCCACAGCAAGTAAATGCATGATACTTCATCACCCCAGGTTACTATGCATATCGAGAGATAGACTGGAAGATCGGACCTATCAAAGTCTGACATGTGTGACACGACACATGTGTGACATGTGTGGCATATGTGACATGTGTGACATATGTGACATGGCTTTAGGCAATGGGTCATGGTAAGTGAATATTTTCTGATAGAGCTGGAACTGTGAGCAAGGGCATGGTTTGCTATCTGATGATGAAGGTGGGATATCTGGTTGGTGACACATCCCCCTGGAGCTAAAGAATCCAATGATGTGTTCACTCCTGACACTCCTACCCCACATGATTACTGCTGGACAACCTCACCCTCCTACTTCTTTGTGACTGATGCTATGGATGATAATTTCACCAATAAAACAGGGGCTGTATCTCGTGACTGGCAAGGAGAGCTGCCACCAGCAATCTGTTTCTGTGACCCCTTTCTTCCTTTTTATCAGTGTGATGATCATGCCCTAGAACCTTGTTTTTTGTGTATTGCATCCCAATGCAACAGAGTTTAGAGAATATCTGCTTCCTGGATGGAAGACCCTTAGTCTGTTTCCAGAACATCAGCATCCAGGATCTGCCAAACCCCACTCATAAGCAGGAGATCAGGAAAAGTTTCAGGGCAAAAATAAAAGACCTGAGATTGAAAACATCCAAACTGCTCTTTCAAAGATCTCCCAAACAATGTCTTCTCAACAACAGTTTCAAAAGTTCAGACACAATCAAGTGCTTTTCGAATGTTGATGTAAAATTAGTTATACCTGCCACACAATCTGGCGTAGAAAAATCAAAACAATTTCACAGTAAAAAGTGTAAAATATGTTTCCAGTGGGTCCTCCCTTAGGAAGCTAATTAGAAGATGAATTTCAGCAAAAACAAAGTAAATGAAGAGAGGAATACATGTTTGGCATATAGATGTACAATGAACCTAGGGATATCTCGAATCTAGATGGGTTGAGAGTAGCTTAGAGTTCTGGGATGGAAGACTTCACATTAATATAGGTATAGAGATATTGGGACATTAAAAAAAACTGTATACAAGGGTTTTATTCAAGTGAAAATGGTAATCACAGCACTGGTATTCTCATTTATGGCTGGGGGGGGGGGCTGCAAGATGTAGAGACACTTTGAAAGACAGTTTGGTAATTTGTTACACAACCAAACATACTCTTTCCATGTGATCTAGAATCCATTCTCCTTGTCACAAACCTAAAATAGCTCCACACAAAACCCTGCAAACTGATGTTTTTGTAAGTCTTATTTATAATTGCCAAAACTTGGAACCAACCAAAATGTCCTTTACTAGGTGAGTAGTAAAGGTGGTACATTCAGATGATGGAAAATTACTCAGCACTGAAAAATAATGAGCTGTCATGCCATGAAAAGATATAAAGGAAACAAATGCATATAACTAAGTGAAATAATTCAACCAGAAGGCTACTTACTGTGTGATTCCAATTATATGACATCCTGGAGAAGGCAAAACTCAAAGACTAAAAATATCAATGACTACAGAGGGCTGGGAGTTGGGGAGAGGGATAAGTTGACAGATCACTGGATTTTTTAGGGCAATGAAACCAATTTGTATGATACCATAATGGTGAATACGTGTTTTATCCATTTTCCCAAACCCATAGACTATAAGAACCAAGAGTGAACCCTAATGTGAACTATTGTCAATGTCAGGCCCATCAATTATAATAAATGTATGACTCTGGTAGGAGATGTTAGTAATGGAGGAGGCTGTGTTTATGTGGGAGCAAAAGATATACGGGGACTTTTAGCACATGCCTCTCAATTTTGCTTTGAATCAAAAATAGATCTAAGAAGTCTTCAAATGTTCAAAAAAGCAGCTATCAGCACAATGTAGAGCTTAAGCCTTTCTTTCTTCAACCCTTGTAATTCACTACTGGCAAATATCCAATCCACTGCTGGATTTTCTTGGTTCTCTATAACTGTATCTCCGTCATCCATCACGAGGGGAGGGTTTCAGCTCCTGATCAGTTTAAGTAGTTACTTTCCTGCTAATATTTTCCTGCTAATATTTTCATTAATCCCAAATGAAATAAGAATTGAAGCCATGACCCCATGATAGGCAGTGCACGTGTCCTCAACATGAGCAGTGTATTTGTTCATAAGAGGTAGGCATTGCAATAGCTGTGCTGAAAAACACAGAGGTAAAAGAGGCCTAAACAGGAAGGGTACTTTTACTTTGTTGCAAATTCCAGGAGTGGACCTGGAGGAGAGAATGTATCACCTGGGTGGTGTGTAGAGGGAAATTAGAGTCTTTGGTTTTTAGGAGCAAATATGTATATATATTTATTTATTTACACATATATATTCATATATATACACATTTATATACATACATATATTCATATATTCATATAAATACATACATATCTATTCATATATATATATATATATATATATATATATATACATAAAGGAGCACAGACTTTGGATGAACTTTTGGGGAGGAGAGAGAGGAGGCAGGTTCAGAGAACTTGGAGGTTTTGGCACCTGGAGGAAAAGGACCCAGAAGCAGAGTCTTCTGGGGCTCTCCTAGTAACAGGTGACCAGTTGTGCGAAGATGGAGGAGAGGTGACCCTGATGAAATGCTGAGCCACTGTGCAACCTGGAGAGACCGGAGCTGAACCTCATGTTGGGAATGACAGAGACCAAAGGACAAGGGCATAGCCTGGTGATTGTGGACTGAGGTAACCCCACGCAGCTCCCTGAGGAGCAGAAGTGGGGTTCCTTTCTGTTTGGGGTACTTGTGAGGTGTAGACTATTAGAATCTTTGTTTTTCCCCCTGACTGTAAATAAACCTGTGTGTTTACCCTTATTGCTGTTTGATCTCTGGGCAACTGCTTGTGTGCAAGGGAGAGAACCCTCAGTGAGAAAAACTTGAAAAAAAAAGGGGGTGGGGAACAGAATGAGTAACAGAATGAGTCCCATTTCGTTTTCTAGCTTTGTGGTGAAATAGAAAGATGATGTTTCTACACATCAGGAATAATGGGGACTACCAACTCTCCCAATGGTAAGGCTTTATATAACATTGTGTAATCTGCTTATTTTCTGTTCTTATCCTTTTTCTTTAGTTAAATGCAGTTAAAACAACATACTGGACTACTATGCTTTATACATTAGATTGCATGATAGTTTTTGGACCCCAAAGCCCTATAAAAACACAAAATTGAATTTTTTTTTTTGTTTACTAGATACCATCTTGCTACATAAATTTGCTCAGTGATTTTGGGAAGGAACAAGGCAAATGTTTTTATCAGCAGTTATTTAAAATGTACTGGGATCTGAAAGGAATCACTGCCGAGAGACAAACTTCTATTTGTAATATTTAGTGTGAAGGTAAAAGCTAGTGACCAAAGTGACTGCTTCTAGCCCATTCCCCCCTCTCTTTGCATTTGGAAATTGTGGGATTACATGGTTTTTATGTCAAGTCTGCTATCTCTGGAAATTAGTTAATGATTAGGCTTAGTTTCAGGGCTGCTAGAATTCAGGGAGCTGATTCATAGGGGGACTCAGTGAGTTCCTTTAACCTGTCCTTTTCTACACGTAATAAGAGAGAGAATACAGGAATGCTTGCTTTTGCTTGTGGCGGGTCAGTCTTTTTTAAGTAAATAGTTGAGAAAATCAAGAAAATTCAGCTGTGACTAGGACGGTGTGTATGCTTTACCAGCAAAGGATTAAAAACCAATTTCACACCTGACAAATAAGGTACAACTAATATAATTACAGTCTAAAGATCAAGGAAGCCTTCCCTTTCTAAGGTCACGTTTATCTCTCAAAGCTAGGGATCACTACACTCGTGCTTTCTTAGCAGTGGTTCATGTGGAAGAAGAAATATATACAGAGACTACGTTTTAGAGCCAAGCACAACTGGACCTCCATTTTTAACTCTGCCAAGTACAAACTCTATGAACTTGGGCAAGTTACTTCATCACTCTGAGCTCATCCATAGACTGAGGGTGATATTAGCATTACTTTTCTTAAGGGCAGTTTAGGGGATGAAGGGGATTGCTTTCTGTCTTTGGTGTAATACTGATCACATAAATGGTGCTCATGGCAGTATAGCTGCTGTCTATATAACATCTTGTCCTGGTTCTAATGGTTAGGAAGAGTGTAATTCTTTTATGTTTGTTGAAAATCAATTACATGTGTGTCTCTGCATGTATATGTGTGCATGTGTGGTTATGGACTTATCTCTAGACTCTGAGTTCTATTCTGTTAGTTTGCATGTCTGTCCTTGGGTTAGTACCACACCTTGAGTGCTGTTGTGCTAATAAGATTTAAAATCAAGGAATATGAGTGTCTTATCAAGTTGATTTAAATTTCTCTGGGTTCCTAGCATATCTGTGTGAACTTGAAGCTCACCTTGTCAGTTTCTTCAAAAAGGAAGGTGGGGTTTTGATAGGGATTGTGTAAAATCTGCATCGTTACTGTATGTGTAAGTTTTGAATATAGAAAATCTATTCTTTGCAAATGTCAAATATACAATCCAGTATTGTTAACTAGTTACCACACTGTATGTTCCATGAACAGATTCATTTTATTTTTTTTCTTAAGCTTTTTAAATTTTTATTATTTTTTAATAATTTATATATATATATATTTCACATCATTGTAATCCCTGGGGGTCACCCACCACATCCCCTCCCTGATGGTGCCAGCTGGTCCCATCCCCCCCATGTGTAGTTTCATTTGATTGTCCATATATTAGTGAAACCATTTGGTTTCTGTTTTTTTCTTTCTGACTTGTTTCTGCTAATATAATTTCTTCTAGGTACATCCATGTTACCATAAATTCATCAAATTTTTGATGAGTAATATTCCATTGTGAATATAGACCGCATCTTTTTCACCCATTTCTTTGTTTTGGGACATTTGGGTGTTTCCAGGTCCTTGCAGTTATAAATGGTGCTGCAATACATATCCGGGCACAGGTGTCCCTTTGTACCCACACTGAGGTCGCCTTTGGGTAGATTCCCAGAAGAGCGATCACTGGGTCAAATACTCCATTTTCAGTAGTTTGAGGGTCCTCCACCCTGCTTTCCATAGTGGCTGAACCAGTTTACATTTTCACCAGCGGTATAAGAGTGTTCCTTTCTCTCCACACCCACGTCAGCACTTGTTGTTGCCTGTTTTGTTTGTTTGTTTTTTTTGATGTAGGCCATTCTTACTGGTGTAAGGTGGTATCTCATTGTGGTTTTGATTTGCATTTCCCCAACTGCTAATGACGTTGAGCAGCTTTTCATGTGCCTGTTGGCCATTTGTATTTCCTCTTTGAAGAAGTGGCTTTTTAGTTCTTCTCCCCATTTTTTGATTGGGCTTCTTGTTTTGTTTTTGTTTAGTTGTATAAGGTCATTTTATATAAATGAGATTTTGTACCCTTTGATCATTATCTCCAATTCTCCTCCTCTCATCTATTCCTGGGAACCACCTTTCTCCTCCTTGTTTCTGTAAGTTTGACTCCATTAGATTCCACAGCCTACCCAAAGGAGACCAAAACACTAATACAAAGGGACACCTGTAACTCAGATGTTTATTGCAGCACTATTTATAATCGTGAAGACATGGAAACAACCCAAATGCCCCAAGCAGACAAATGGATGAAAAAGATGTGGCATGCTTACACAATGGAATATTATTCTTCAATTAAAAAAAGACCAATTTAAATCATTTGAGATAACATGAATGGGCCTAGAAGGAATCGTATTAGCAGAAACAAGTCAGAAAGAAAAAGACAGAAACCAGATGGTTTCACTTATAGATGGGATAAAGGAGTAACAAACAGAAGGCCAAGAGGAAAAGTCAAAACAAATTGAAAACCAAAGTAAAGCACACAGCTGGGGGGAGAGGGACCTGGTGGGAGTGGTCAGGGAGGGGAGGAACACAGAGGACAGCAATGATGGTCCACAGGTGAGAAGGTAGTGGGAGAACCCCAGGGAATACGGTCCTCTGGATTTCTCCATGTGGTCCATGTGTCAGGATTTCTGTGTTGGTAAAGACTGAATAATACATATTTTCTTTATTCCTTCCTCTGTTGATGGACAGTTAGGCTGTTTATGTGTCTTGGTTATGGCAAGTAGTGCTGGAGTTTATGTGGGAGTGCTGATTTCTCTTTGACTTCAAGAATTTCATTTCCTTTGGCTATCTACCCACAAGGAATTGTATACGTCTATAGATAGTTTGGGAGACTGTCGTCAATAAAGTTAATTCTTCTAATGCATAAATCCGAACCATCTGTGCATTTATGTGGGTGTTTAGTAATTTCAACACTTTGATAGTTTTCAGAGTACAACTGTTCTACTACTTTCATGAAATTTGTCCTTTCATCTATTGTTATTTTTAGGTACTATTGGAGAGGATTTACCTTCTTATTTTCATGTTTGGATTATTTGTTGAGATCTGTTTCAGTTCCAGGAGGGTTCTTCTTAAGCTATCACTTTACTTCCCTCTGCTACACTTAACAGCTGTTCTGTCACTGAGTGTGTTGCTGTCATTGTTTTGACAGCGCCCTTGACTTTGAACTTGAACATTCTACTCCAGATAAATTTATCCCCTTGATGGGGAGCTTTGCAGCTTTCTACTACAGGCTGCGTATCCTCTGACCAAATCTCTGCACAGCTGGAAGTGGAGGTCAGTCACTGCCGTTTTATAAATGGAATGCTGGATAGGGACATTTAGCCTCTGCTTTTCTTGCTTTGCCACTCCTAGAATCAAGTGTTCATCCTATGAGCAAGCTCTAGCCTCTAATCTCATTTTGCTCCACAATAGGTTTGGCGGTGAGTTTGATATTGGGCTAAAAAGGGGCAGAAGCCGCCAACCAACAAGCCACAGGGGGGAAAAAACTTGTAAAAAGCAGCTTCTGCCTCCCAGGTTCCATCACCCACGTGTAGCAGTTGCCACTCAAATGCAGTTCAACAACAAGGTTTTATCTACAAGGAAGTCAATCAGGAAAAAAGAAATGTTTTCAAGTGACCAGTTATCTTACCCAGTCATCATTTTCAGTCCCAAAGGTCCCGAAGACACATATCCAAGATTTGTACCTCTTTGTACCTCCAAACCTGAGGCAGGCGCTCTGCAATGTCCAGTCTTTCTCCAGCATCTTCTCTTTGTTTCTTCTCCAGTGTTCCAAGCTGCTCTGCTTCTCCAAATCTCTTCGGGTTTCCTCCACAATTGCTGATGCACAAATCAGCTTTCCAAATCCCTGGCCATCTCCAGGTGGCAGCTCACTATGCCACCTTGCTACGGTGCCACACTCTCCATACCAGCTAGTCTTCTGCCGGCCACCAGGGCTCCTTGCTACCACCAACTCTCCCTTTTGGGGGCTTCCCCTGGCCAAGCCACATGGGCCTCTTCTCTCAGTCTTCCATTCTCGTCTCTCTCTCTCTCTCTCTCTCTCTTTTTTTCCTTCTGCTCCTTCCTTTTATTTGCCTTTTGATGCTTCTCGTTTCTTCTTGCAGGGGTCTTTTAAACTCCATCCACCAGGGTATTTTGGTGCCAATAGCATTATCAACTGTGTCACTAACCTAGAGCAAGTGGACTCTAGGGGAAGAAGGTAACATCAGAGCTCACAGTAGCTCTCACCTCGAGCTTCTGCAACAAGAAGCCTCGGGTTAGGGCAGGAATGAGAAAGGAGCTAGGAAAGAGGCATGTATGTCTTCTTGGCCTTCACCACCTGCAGCAGAGTCTACCGTGCTGAGCTGGGGCACAGAGAAAGGAGCAGATTGTGACTCAGTCTGTGAGTCTGTGATGCCACAGACGTGCTTCTTCCTACCAAGATACTAGATTCCTTTGAGTAAATGTTTCTCCATTTGTCATATGTCCTTAGGACAATTTCCAGAGACTTAAAAAAGAACCTTTTAAAAATAGTTTTTACCAGTTATGGTTGTTTTGGGAAGCGAGCTGCAGAACTCTCACATTATTAGTTTGAGAATCCTAATAACCTTGTGTTAGAAAAGATGCGGGTGTCTGTTTCAGATTTTAGCTATTCACAAAGGAGGGAGGCAAGGCCAAGGAAGGTAATCATAGAAGCGTCTAATTACGTGGGGAATTTGCGAAGGCCAGCAGTAAATAAAAATTTATGAGAAACCAAAAGATCCACACTTTATATTGTATTTTAAATTGTGTGGTCTAGTTTCATTAGCACTTTCTCTGTTATTCAGGAAGCCCCAGGGAATCGTAAGAGCAGATTGTTATAGCATCAACCAACATTTGTGTAGCACTTAACGGTGTTAGTCTTTTTCATTTACATAATCTTATGGCTGTTGTATGTTACTAAACTTGTTCCTGACGAAGTCTTTGAGGCTTTGTCATCTCTGCCTCATCTTTTTCTGCCTTTGCTTTGCATACAGTATTAAGAAGAGTGAATGAGAAACTCTGTAGGAGAAGAAACGACTATACCCATATTTGCTTCATACCATATGGTTAATGAAGATTTGTTAGGGGCGTGTAATATGCCCATGGTGACCTGGGAATATTTGTATGATCTCTTCACATTGCACGTTGTCTCATTAAAAAGCTGAAGAAACTTTCAAAAACCTGGACATGAAAATCAAGTAAATAAAAATGATTGAAAAGAAGCAAAGGAAACTATTATAGTTAAGTAAGATGGTATAGCTAAGACTGTCCTCATCTTATCATTGAAAGTTCCTCATCTAGAAAAATCCCTCATGTCAGGCAAACTGAGATGGTTGGCTATATTAGTAATGCCAATAGAGTATTATTCAGTCCTTTCCATATACTGAGCCCTGTTGTAATGCCTGACACTTTTCCTCATTTTACTCTCACAACAAACTTTTAAAATCAGTTACTATTTTGATTGATGAATACTATTCCATTATGTCATCAATGAAAAGAGACAAACATGTCATTCGCAGCAACATGGATGGAGCCAGAAGGAATCATGTTAGCGCAAATAAGTCAGAAAGAAAAAGAGAAATGCGGCGTGGTCTCACTTATATGAGGGATAGAGGGAAAACAAACAAACAGATAAGAAAAATGTAAAACTGTCAGTAGAGCTGAAATATAGAACAAGAAAGGGGAGGGAGGCTGGGGAGGGGATGGGCACAAAAGATTAAGATGATGGTTCACCTCATAAGATGATGGTGATAGGGTGGTGGGAGAACCCTGGGAGTGTGACAACGATGTCAAAAAAAAAGTAAAAAAAAAAAAAAAAAAGAAGAAGGGATAGAGATCTCAAAAAAAAAGTATTTCCATTTCTAGTAGCCAAAACAAAAATAGGTTACTATGCCCATTTTACAAGAGCAAACTGAAGCACAGTCTTTAAAGTGGTGGGATAACCGAGCACCCTCTGCTGTCAAGCTGGCTGGTAAGAGGGCCTTGGGGGTTGGTCCAGGAGACCTGGACTGGACAGGCATGTGGCCAAGATAAGATTCACTCAGGATCCGGGAATTTGGGGGTGGGAGGGGGCTATGGCCACGACCTTGGTGTTTCACTCTCACTCCACTTAGTCCTCAGGAAGAATAACAAAAACACAAACATTGCAAACAGCGACATAGACTGTGTGAGGGACCAGATAAGGATGCTGCCAATACACCTGGGCAGGACGCAGGAGAAGACTCATCATAAAACATAAAGGACTGGAGAGACCACCATGGTGAAGACCTATCACAGAAATGTACCTACAAACTCATCAGGAATGGGTGAACCAAGACCCCGTTTCAGGATACGCCACTCAAGAAAACAAGGAGCCCCTCCCCATACTGTGGGAGAGGAGGTCCACAGAGTTGGGGAATTGGCTCCACAACAATCTGCAAGGGGAAAGGGTGCAGATCATCCACAAAGGCCATGGGTGGATGCCTACCCTCACTGAGAAACCATATTACAGAAAACGACTGGGAGCAAGGCCCCCCAAGCCAGAAGGCAGAGAGCTATGGGGTGAAGAGGCAACGGATATGCAGGGAGAATGGACTGGACCGGGCAGCCAGCAATGAGAAGACTTGGTTAAACCTCAAAGGAGCATGGTGAGGCTGCCCAAAGCAAAGCTAAGACTATAGTCCCTTCATGCACAGAACGCTGTGTACCAGGAACACAGTCCGTCACCTGTCAAATGGACACAACTACAGAAAAGGAAGAGAGACCTATGGGCTCAACACATATGAACAGACAATGAGAGAGGAGCCTGAGTGAACAGATGGGCCATCAGGGATGGGGGAGGGAGGGAAAGGCATCCATTTATCTATGTAAGAAATTTGAAAATCATTTATCTATGTAAGAAATTTTTTAAAAATATTTTTTTTTTAAAAAAGTGGTGGGATAGAAATCAAAACTAAGTCCCTGGCTCCAGAACTTAGAATAAAGAACAGGTTCTTTATTCTAAGCCTTAAAATGCATGTGAAGCCATATGTAAGTGATATAAGTTTAGTTCTAAGTTTCCAGGTCATCAAAGTAAAGGAAAAGATAAATATTTAACCAGTGCTTGCTATGCATAGGCACCCTTGTGGACAAAACAGATGGGACTTCTGCCCTGGGTGGACCTGGTTTTTATTTAAATGGTTACCTCTACTTGCTCTGCTGAAAGTTGGATACAGGAAGGAAAGTAGAAGCAGGGAAACTAGATGGGAGGCAACATCTGTCCTCTGGGTGAGAGATGAGAGAGTGGACCAGGGAGGTAACAGTGGGAGGTGATGAGAAATGTATTTTGTCAACATAGTTTTGGAGGTAAAAATGATAGAATTGGCAGGTGGATTTGATGTAGGATGAGAGAATGAGGAAAGGGGACCAGAGAAGTCCAATGTTTTGGGCAAGGATGAGAGAACTGTTCATTAAGATGAGTAAACTTGTAAGAGGATGGTGTGAAGTGGGGGAAACCAGGTTTGTTGATAAAGATCAGAAGTTCACTTCTGACTTGAGTTTGGATGTTAGATTCTACCTGGAGGTATTTGATATGCCATTGCAAATAGAGCTCTGAAGAGAGAGTTTGGGGATAGAACTAAAACTTGTAGAATTATCAGCATGTCAATTCTATTTACAACTGAAACTCTGTAGATGACCAGTAAATGATTATAAATATGAAAGGGAAGCTGGACTTAACCCCAAAGCCCCCTGACATTAAGAATTGGGGATGCATTTATGATAACATGGGTGGACTTAGAAGGAATCATGTTAGCAGAAATAAGCCAGAAAGATAGAGAAATACTGGATAATCTCACCTATATGAGGGACATAGGGACAGCAAACAAACAAGGAAAATTTAAAACTGTGAGCAGAACTGAAGTGTAGAGCAAGAGAGGGGAGGTGGGTAAAATTGGGGGAAGGATGAACACAGAGATTAAGATGATGGTTCACAGGTGACAAGGTGGTGGGAGAACCTCAGGGTAGATAATGATGTAAAATATATATATATATATGCACAATTGATTTAAGGAAATTAATAAATGAATTGGCAATGAAAAAATAACTTGTATGAATAAATTAATTTTAAAAAGAATCAGGCTGGGCATGGTGGCACGTGCTTGTAAGCGACAGCTTATGGAGTTGTGGCAGGGTCTGGGGATGGTGGTTCGAGTCCCGCCCAGGGCAACATACTGAAACCTAGTCCCCAAAAATAGCTGGGCATGGTGGTACGCATCTGTAATCCTAGCTACCTGGGAAACTGAAAAGGAAGGAAGGAAGGAAGGAAGGAAGGAAGGAAGGAAGGAAGGAAGGAAGGAAGGAAGGAAGGAAGGAAGGAAGGAAGGAAGGAAGGAAGGAAGGAAGGAAGGAATCAGGGAAAAGATGGGGAATCCTAGCTACCTGGGAAACTGAAAAGAGAGAGAGAGAGAGAGAATGAGGGAAAAGATGGGGAACCCAATAAAAGAAGGACTAGCAGTTATGAGGGTAACACCAGGTTGAACCTGTGGTGTTCTATAGGCCAGTGGAAGAGTTTCAAGCAGGCCCGAGTGGTCTGTTTTGTAAAACACCGCATTTAGTCAAATTAAAATAAAGATGGAGAACTGGTCACTTAAATAGCATTGTGGAAGTCACGGGTAGTTTCCACATTAACTCAAGAGAGTCAGTGTTTTTAAGACTGTTGATAAACTCAAGTTGTAGGTGAGCAGGGAGAGGGGAGGGCAGACCCCAATAGCCTCCCAAGCCAGTCCTCCTGCACTTTTGTCTTCTTCTTTCTGTACTTTTAATTTATTTTCATTTTTTATTGATGACATTGCACATGTTTTTTTTACAGCATTGTCTACCCTGAGGTTCTCCCCCCACCATGTCACCATGAGCCATCATCTTAATCTCTTGTGCTCATCCCTCCCCCGATTTCACCCTCCCTCCCCCACCTTTATTTAATGTTTCAGTTCTGCTGTTGGTTACTTTTAGCTTTTTCTTGTCCTTTTATTGGTTTTCCCTCTATCCCACATAGAAGTGAGACCATCGGTATTTCTCTTTTTCTTTCTGGCTTATTTCCACTAGCAAGAGTCCCTCCAGCTCCACCCACGTTGCTGCAAATGACATGAGTTTGTTTTCTTTGATTGCTGAATAATATTCCATTGTATAAATATATCATGACATTTTCAGTCATTCGTCTGTTTGGGGGCATTTGCGTTGTCTTCCTTGCTATTGTACTTTTGTATTTTAATGCCTGCAGCAAATCATCTCTGGTGTTAGACAGTACAGGAGATGAATTAGAGCTAATGCAATAGACCGAGGTTCAGCACACAGAGACTGAATTCTGCCTAGTTACCTGTTCTTGTAAATAAATTTGTCTTGGAGTACAGCCAGCTCCTTTCGTTTATATATATGATTGCAATTGCATTACACTGGCAGAATTGGGTGGTCTGACAGAGATTGGTAGTCTGTCAGGCCTAAAATACTCTCTGGCCCTTGAGAGAAAAAGTTTGCCAACTGAGAATATACATAACAATCTTGAGTTTCATTTTTTAAAGAGTAGAAATTGGACTATATTAAGAAGAGAAAGTGGAATTGAGAGTAATTTGTCCTACAGAGAATGACTGCAATCTACTGAATTACACCTTCAGTGATATCTGTACAGGAACCACAACAAAGAACTTTAAAGGGCTGCTTTCTGCAATATTCCCCCATACTGGCCAAAAGGAACACATCGAAATATTGTATTTTAGGAGCAGCAATGGGCTGCAACCAGGAATTGGATTCCAGATGCCCTGATTCAATCGAGTTACTTTGATATATCTGTGGAGGAAAATTTTCTAGACATCCCGGTCCTCCTTCCTTGCATTTTCTTTTCTTTCTTTTTTCCCCAGATAAAATTTTAAAGAATAAACAGCGGTTGTTTTATTTACTTGGCAAATACCAGGTATGTAGTTGATGTGTGTTGCAAACTTGGAATCTAGCCACATCAGCTAAACTGGGCAGCCAAGAGGTCAATAATAAAGACGATATGGTCCCTAGCCTCCAGGAGTTTGCCATCTGGAGAAAGAGATAAGACGGGTCCACGTATTTATAACATCACAAGGTAACGTGTGATAAAAAGGGATGTAGTTAAGCAGCTTCCCCTACCACGATCTTCCCATCCAGGAACAGCCAGTGTCACTTTTGTGACTCTGGTTTCCTGCCTTGACACGCACATTCCATATCGAACATCTCAGGGAGTGCAGTTGACTTTTCCTTTTAAGTACATCACAAGTTCCATGGCTTCCACCCATCCCCGTGGCTAAGCCCTCTTTCTTCCCCCTCCCTACCCCAAACTCCAGCTCGAGTCTCCATCATCTCTTACCTGAGGTCAGCTGGAGCAATAGGTCCCCTGAATTTATTTATTTATCTCTCATCTATGATCTATTCTCTCCAGAGAACCAGAATGATTCCTTTAAAATGCAAGTCAGATCATGCTACTCCTTTCAAACTCCTGTAGCCATTCTCCATATCACTCTTGAGTGAAAACTCGAGAGACCTTCAACGTCCTGAGTGATCAGACCTGCTTTGCCCTTTGACCTCATCTCCTACCACCCTCCCCTGGTTCCACCTTTCCCTGACCCCTTGCTCTTGGGCCTCAGATTGAACTTGGCATGCTTTTCCCCCAGGAGTAGCTCTCTCCATCTCTTCTTCATGTTTTGCTCCAATTCAGCCTTGATGAGGCTTCTAGTGTTCTGTTTCAAGAGTGCAGCTTTCCCTACTTCCTGCTCAGCCTGCCTATTTCCTCTTATCCTGGGTTATGTTTCCTGCAGTTTCTATCTTATCTACAATTATCATTGTGTAGATTTTTTTTACACATTCATGGATTCAAGGTTAATCGTCTCCTTCACAAGCGTTACGAATTGTATCCTTCTTTGCTTTGTTGAATGCCTAGAACAATGTCTAGTACATGGCAGTTTCAATAAGTGTTTATTGAAGAAAAAAAATGATTACTAACTTTGGTAGGTATTACACCAATACTAAACTAACCACTTTACGAGAACTATTGTTTTTCACCAAGAAGTATTATTCCCATTTCCCTGATAAGCAAACAAGCACAAAGAGCCCCCAGGGTTAACAACTGCAAAAGACTTCAGCTTCCAGAAACCTTGCTACTTAGGACCCTGTGAAGCTTACTGGATAATTCCCCTGGACTTGTGATGTATTGATTACATTGAATTTTCTGTTGCTCAAAGATAGTTAACAGTCTCATTGTGCTTTGCGTTAGCTAATAAGGAAGGAAAGGCAAGGGCAGAAAGTGGGAGCTGGATTTGAGAGGGGTCTTATGCTTCAGTTTGACAGATTCTTTTTTTAATACTTCCCATTGCAGGGCAAATAAGCCTTTCCATGAGATGCATGTGCTTGCACCTGCATTCTCCACAGGCATCTATAGATGCTGTATCCGAAGGATCCTTTGATTATGCAGTTTTTCCACAATAGGATGGCCCCAACACAGGCAAGGAGCGGGTTCATTGTAAAGGTCTCCAGGACACTTGTTTAATCTAAGGGCTTATTAAACCACCATTGTAATAAGTTGATGAAAAATACATTGCTTCTGCAAAGGCAGGCCTTGATTTCATGTGGCAATAATAAAAGAAATAAATAGCCTTCTGCTAAGTGCATCCTACTTCTGTCAAGTATTTTTATGACGCAACATGTTCCCAGTCAGCTCAGAGTCAGAAGTCTGGTTCAGTTGAAGTTTTCAAGCTGAATAATACATGGACTCGTGTCATTTACTGGAAATGAAATGGTTGTTTTATTTCCTGAGGTTTATACCCTTTTATATACTTCTGCCGAAGTTTTCTGGTTTGGAATCCACAGAAGAACACTAGAGAGGAAGTAGATTCACAGAAACGTGGCAGAGAGTTCGCCTTTTCTAAAATGCTCTCGGTGACTTGGCCTCAGGGCAAACAGTCTCAGAAATAAACCAGTTCCATAGGCAGTCGTTACTGGAAGAAATTCCGTTTTCTTCCTTAAATACAAAATGAGAAAATGGAATGATGAGGCTGCTCAGCCTCCTCAGGAGAAGGTTCTGAACATGATGAACCATTAGCACTTCCTTGAGGAGCTGCTATGCGTTTGGTGCCCTTGGAAGTGGTTAGCGCACAGGATCTCACTGAGTCCTGTAGCAACCCTCAAAGGTACTGCCTATCAGTTACCTATTTCCACAGCAACCACCACATCTCAGTGCAACCCACCTTAAGATTCTCTTTCACTCCGGGGTCAGTTGGGAGGAGAGGGTGTTGTCCCTGCGGTGGGCGCTAGATGGCGCCACTGATCATGCCTGGGGAAGGTTCACGCCTCCAGGACTCGGGGAGACTCAGCCTCCTCTCTCAGCAGACAACCCTGCTTCCCAATCGGTGGCAAAGAGTAGAGAGAGTAGAAAGCCGGTGGGGAGACACACAAGGACGTTCTGAGCTCAAAACTGTCTCACTGCCATTTCTCCCTGACTGTGTTGGTCAAGGAAAGAGAAGGGAGACCACACCCAGGGTGGGGGGAGGGGGGGTGAGGAGGGGGGAGCTGTCCCGCAAGGCAAGGGGTGTAGACACAGGAGGGATGAAGGTCTGGTCCAGCAGACTATTCTGCTATTCTCTCACAGCAGAGGCTGTGGTCCTTTCCCTGGCTGTAGAGCTGAGGACATAGAAGCGCCCACGTGGTCAATAGCATTTCTCCTGTCCCATGCTAACTAGCCAGCTGCAAAATCAGAGGCTACTCCAAGGCGCAGGGAGCATGCGCAAGGCAGGCAGGCCAGCCCACAGAACGGGGATCCTGGGAAGCCTGTCCAGGTCCGATTTAATGACGTTATGAAGCCCTTTCTATACCCTGGCAAAGAAAGGTTACAATGATGTAATGAGGAAGCCCCAACCTGACTCCCAAAGGCAGAGGTGCCATGCAGCAGGGAGGATGCAGGGATGCATGATAACAGGAGCATGTACCTGTGGGGGCAACAGGCATTATCGATTGGTCGCATGTCTCCTAGGACATTCCAAAGAGGTTAGGGAGGTGGATTGCAGGTGACAGACGTGCCGTTGCCCACCCTCTAGTATGCCAGAGGGGACTAGAAAGCTCGAAAGTGTTCCTTTTTTCCTAAAGCATCTTCCCACATCACCTGCCCTGTGACGCTTGCGAGCTGCCTCCTTGCAGCTCATCTTCCTTCCCTTCGCTTCCGCAGGCCCTGTGCTATCCTCTCTCTCTCTCTCCCCACCCTTCCTCTGTCTCCTCTTCACCACTACACTGTGCATGCACTTCTCTTTGCCGGCAGCTCCCTTCCAAGCACACTCAGGCTCAGGGAGGACGAGCCTCCTCCAGCTCACATCTCAGACTCAAAGAAAGCAGACACTCTTTCCAGCAACCTGACTCGGTGGTTTGTCTCTTACCAATAATAACCCAGGAGAATCAGGCTCTTCTCACGAGCATCGTCTTTCATGTCACCTAGCAACTATTTCGGGGTTTGAAATGCCACTGTAAGAGCGTTCCCGTGTAAAACAAACAAACAGACAAGAAAAATTTAAAACTTATTTTTAGAAAAATTGAAGCATAGAGCTTGAGAGGGGGAGGGGGAAAGTTGGGAGTGGGAGAGGCAGAAAGCCTATGACGATGGTTCATGGGTGATAAGGTGCTGAGGGAACCCCGGGATAGATAACGATGTAAAATAAAATAAATAATATGGTAATTTAAAAAGGAATTCTTGTGTATAAAGACCACTGGAGTCCATATTCTAGCCAAAGGTTCCCCACAGCATTTACTAGATGACATTGCCACTTGGTCACTGCTTTTGACCTATGAAAGTGGCAATCTTGTAGTATGGTCCCGCTTACTCATTTCTGGTGCTCTGTACTCATTTTGATACAGGGTTGTGAGTGATGCAGTTAAAAATTGTGTTGGCGCCAGTATACCCTGGTGTGCAGGCATCTGAGAGAAAGACCCTGCACGAGGAAATGAGAAGTGGGAAGAGAGGGTAGAGATCAAAAGAAGGCGAAAAGAAAGGAAAAGAGAGCAAAAGAGGGGAGAATGGTGAACTGAGAGAACAGGTCCACATGGGCTGGCCAGGAGAAGCCCCCTGAAGAGTGAGCTGGAGGTAACAAGGAGCCATGGTGACCAAGAAAAGAGTGGCCGGTGTGGAGAGTGTGGCACCGCAGCAAGGCGGCATAGTGAGCTGGTACCTGGAGCTGGCCAGGGATTGGGAAAGCTGATTGTGCATCAGCAATTGTGGAAGAAATTTAAAGCACCTTGGAGAAGCAGAGCAGCTCGGAACAATGGAGCGAGAAGAAGCAAAGAGAAGATGCCAGAGAAAGACTGGACTTTGCAGAGTGCCTGCCTCGGGTGTGGAGGGGCAAAGGTGCACCATCATGGACTGTGTCTTTGAAACCTTTGGGGCTGAGAATGGTGACTGGGGTCAGATAACCGCCACTTGTGGCTCTGAGGACTTTGTGTTTCCCTGTTGAAGTCCCATGTAAATAAAATCCTGTTGTTAAACTGCATTTGGCTGGCAACTGCTACGCCTGAGTGAGGGAACCTGGGAAGCAGAAGCCGCTTTTTAGGAGTTTTTTTTTCCCTGTGGCTTGTTGGTTGGTGGCTTCTGCCCCTTTTGGACCTGATATCAATTTCCCCGTGAAGATCAAACCCTTGGATGGAAATCACGGCTCTTCTGCTCTGTATGGAGTTGCCTTGCTCTGTAGGGAGAGGCCAATAAGTGTTGAATAATAGGCAGATGGGAGGGGAAGAGCAAAGAAACCATCAGCAATCATAGGATCCAGAGGCTGGAGAGAGTTCCAGGAAGGAGCAGGAGGGGCCCCGGGGTGTGAGGGGTACGGATGAGTGAGAGTCAGTGTGTCCCTGCCGGTGACGACCACAAGCTCCCTACGTGCTGAAAATGACAGTTCTCTTGCAGGTGTCAGTACCATGCATTCTGGTTATAAAATGTAGAGATCTGTAGTCTGTATGATCCGAATCATCACAAACACAGCAGGTGGGAGCAACAGGTCCCCTTCCTCTGTGCTGGTGGAAATCACCATGGAACAGCCGCTTCAGAGACATGAGTGTTGGGGTCTTACAAGTCCAGATATTCCTTGCAGGGGATGGAGCAGTGCTCGCCTCAAGACATTGAAATTGTTCCCAATTACTTAAAGCTACACTCAAACTGCTCACAGATGCCTGTAGCAACTTTATTCCTAAGGGCCAACATTTGGCAGCAACCCAGAAGGCCTTCAGTAGGTGGGCAGCTAAACGGTGGAACGTTATTCAGCACTGAAAGAGAAGTTAGTTCAAGCCATCAAGAGACGTGGAGAAGTTTTAAATGTGTGTTGTGAAGTGAAGGAAGCCACTCTGAGAAGACCGCAATACTCCATGATGTTCTGGGAAGGCAAATCTATGGAGACAATCAAAAGGCCAGTGATTGCTGGGGGGTGGGGGCTGTGACCTTGTGTGTGTGTGTGTGTGTGTGTGTGTGTGTGTGTTGGGAGAATGAATAGGCAGAGAACAGAATTTTTAGGGCAGAAAAAATACTCTGATATTAAAATGATGCATTTAGGTCATTTTTTTGTACAGACACGTGAAAGAGACAACACCAGTAAAGAACATTGAGATAAACTCCAGACTCTAAACAGTAGCGATGGAGATTGGTTCTTGTTAAAAACATGCCATTCGTATTCAGCCATCAAAAATGACAAATTTTGAGGCATGTGTGATAACATGGCGGGACCTAGAAGGAATCATGTTAGCAGAAATAAGCCAGAAAGAGAAAGAGAAATACTGGATGGTCTCACCTGTACGTGGGCCATAGGGAAGGCAACCAAACAAAAGGACAAGGAAAATTTGAAACTGTGAGCGGAACTGAAGTGTAGAGCTGGAGAGGGGGGGGGGGCAAAATCAGGGGAGGGATGGGCACAAGAGATTAAGATGA